>JAFFZR010019518.1:0-10335 GCA_018397195.1 Lethrus apterus | reverse complement strand
TTTCAAAATAAAGATTACAACACTATTTATATTTAATTTAATTTTCCATTTGTTTAATTGTTCATTTATGCAAGTGTAAGTTTAATGTAGGATTGTTTGTAAAAGCATTCAAACTAATTTTAAAACACAAAATTGAAATATAATAATTACTTGTAAGTACAGAAAGGTTCGAAACATTGATTTAGCGAGAATTCAAACCGAAGAGACAAAGATCGTGTTTTTATCATTAAATAGTGTTAAGCAACCAACTTTACAAGAGCGTACGAACTAGCGAAAGACATACGATTCAACTCATGATAGGAGTAGGTGTCCGGAAATTTCCTTCCACCACTGTACAAGCATTAGAAATTCGATATGTAACACAACATACTTAATAAATCTTCTTCTTTTTGAAACAATTGAAATGCGGAAAACTTAATTCTTTTAAATGGAAGCTCTATATTTTTATGCATTAGTCGAAAGCAAAATTTAATTATCTATTAAGTTGAATGAGCAACGTATGTAGTTAAAATTAATAATTTTCGAGATATTGATGTATTTTTTAATTATTGTACATTGTCATCCCTCTTGAGAACCATAAAAGTAATTTTTAAATGTTTTTTTAAAACAAATCTGATAAACTACGAACTAATAAATAGAATATGCTGTAAATAAGAAGATGCACCAAGCTTTACTCAAGAAAGCAGTAATATTAACTACAAAATATGGCATTTTGTGATCTCTCTCTTATTTACAGCATATTCTATTTATTAATTCGTAGTTTATCAGCTTTGTTTTAAAAAACATTTAAACATTACTTTTATGGTTCCCGGGAGGGATGACAATGTGCAAAAATTAAAGAATACATCAATATCTGGAAAATTATTAATTTTTGCTACATATGTTGCTTATTCAAATTAATAGACAATTAAATTTTGCTTTCGACTAATGCATAAAAATATAGCACTTCCATTTAAAAAAATTAAGATTTCCGCATTTCAGTTGTTTCAAAAAGAAGATTTATTAAGTATGTTGTGTTACATATCGATATTCTAATGCTTTTACTATTATCACTGAAGATCCCTCTAGCGCTGCATAAAATTTTATGATCTTGCCGTATTTCGTTACTGAACTATTGGCGTTTTGCCGAAGACCGTCAGCTGTCAAAATTTCCGAATAAATGCAAATAGACATAAACAAATAAAAAAGCAAATAGACATAGACAAATATTATCTTTTACAAACTTATATTAAAATTACTCAAGGAATTTAAAAATGTAATAATGTATAGGCTGTTCCATTTAAAATTTCAAAGTTGTATGTGATTGCGTACAAACGAAACACTATTTATAAATGAAAATTTTTTTTACGTGGTAGAGACCATAAATTCAAAAAATTTTTGCCCTAAAAGTTTTTTTGTATTTTGCATAACAATGGCGATATCGGAGAACATCGCACTAATGTGACACCTGTATATACGATTGAGCTTAATACAACTAATTATAAAAAGCGCATACATATTTGATAATGAACGTCTACGCAGTCTATGAGTGGGTACAATATTGTTCAAACAGCAAGTTTAGAATTGTTTTAAGATACCCATTACATGATACGCAAGTTTCGCATACGAAGTTGGTAATTACACAATGCATATTAAACTCAAAGCTTAGTTTTCGGCGCCATAAATAACCTTTGTGTATATGTATAATGTTGGTAATATATCTTCATATGTTTATAGAACCGAATAATTCGAATATTTTTATAAAATGCACCTCATATTTAAGATTAAAATAAAAATAATTATTATCAAGTTTCCATGACTTCTGATAAAAAAATATCTTTAATATTGTCTTTTAAGGTAAGTGTTTTCGTAATATTTTCTTACGCCTATTTTGATGTCCATATTTAAAGTTGCTACCAATAATGGGATCAAGTAGTCAAACGAGTCTTACCAACACTATTATTTGTACGAGAATTATTAGAATGTGACGATTTCAAGTGCCATATTTCCATAGTATTTCTTTAAAATTATCTTATACACCGTGTTGATTTACATCTGCGATATAGGGATTTTACATGTAAAATTGAATTATTAAATATTATCTCCCGTGATTATTTTAGATCAACATGGAAAAGGCAAAAGATGTTCAGAATTAAAAGCTACATGTAATTCACTAGTTACTTTCGTCAAATATGCAGAAAATCTTCTTAAAATCGATAAATAATATACTATAAATTAATGGATTTAATAGTGTCTGGCCATGACTTTCTAGAAATAAATTATAAAACAACAGCCATCATATTACTTGAAAGAGGCACATGTTGATTACAAATGAATGTTATCTTTTCGAATACTCCTGAAATTTTTCAACAGGCAACGTAATAAGTTTCCTGTTTCATTTCCATTTCTAAAATAAGATTATACAAGAAAAGCTTTGATTTGTTTAGACAACATTTTAGACAAACATCAATTTGACATTAGGAAATAAATAGTGGTTTAAGTAAAGACATGCCGATTTTTTGTTCATGGCTTACTTTGACTAATTTTTTTTTCGATCACGGTGGAAATTATTTATTGATTTTAAGAAGATTCTCTGCATATTTAACAAAACTAACTAGTGCATTACATATAGCTTTTAATTCTGAACAACTTATGTCTTGAAGATGTTAATCTAAAATAATCACGGGAGATAATATTTGCAATAATTCAATTTTACATGTAAAATCCCTATGTCGCAGATCTAAATCAACACGGTGTATATGGAATTATATATGGAATTGTTAGTACTAGCGACTAGATATTAATTGCAGACTTGTTACTTACAATCCATCCTACATATAATCCACAAAATCTACTTTGCAAGGTAGCAACTGTAAATCAGAAAGACTACATTATCATAATGTTTAAGGATAGCATGTATTCATTCCATGTAATATGTGTTACATAATTTTGCTCAAAAAAGACAAGGCTGGTTTTGAAATGTGAAACAAACAGTTTGCCTCAGTACGTTAGGGCGGCTTTCCACCAAACGGAAACAGAAAATAAAACTCGAACCTATTCGAAAAAAGTCAGTCTTCAAAAAGTTTGTAAAAAGTTGCAGTTTTGTTTTTTTCCACACGAGTTTGTGTTGTGTTTTTGTTTTGTTCGTTTGGTGGAAAGCCGCCCTTAGAAACAACTTTAAGCCCAAAACTAGTATACTACATATTTTTGAAAATCTGAAACCTGCGTTTTTCAAAACTGGGAAGAAATTAACGATGATTGTTGGATTTTTACAAAAGTAAAAATGTTATATATTTAGATTTATTATTATTATATGCAAGACATCTTCCACACCGCAAGGTATTAGTGTTGATGTAAAACAATAAATGAAATAAAAAAAGTTACTTATTAATTTTAAACTAGATCGAAGACTTCTCTGCATTTATAATACTTTATTAAATAACTTATATTAATCAAGGCTAAATTAAAAAAATTAAAGGAAAATCCAAAGATATCGTACGATGCAAACATTAAATGTATTATTATGTTTTTATAGTATTGTGATTCGTTTTGTAAATATGACAAGTGTTGAGTTAAAATTGATATAAATAATAGAATTATTTTTCATCTAATGTCAAAACTTTCATTAAAATAGTCATATGAATTTCTTAGGGAGATTTGTCATTTCCAGGATGTTTTGTTTCACACAGAGATTAATTTAGAATTTGCTATGTATATTAATTATATCATAACTTATCATTTGGGTTAAATGATTGTGTAACGTTTATACACTGTTACGTTGTTCAAATGCAAATGAACTAGAAATTATGTACTTAATCACTATTATTTATTATTAATGAATATATATATATAACTAATTTTTGTTTTCTTTTGTTACAGGTTAGTTCTACGACTAATAAATCTTTGATGAACACTTAGGTTAATTGCCAAGTCAAATAGCATTTACAAAACAATGAAGGTAAAGCTACAATACAATACAGTTGCCGTTTCAACTTTGTTATTATTTTCACTCTTCTGGCCTTATATGTGCAATTAGAAATATTAAACTATAATTGTTTCAGTGAAAAAGTTTTTCATTTCAGGAAACATCCATAGAACATGCTCGTTCTTGTAATCAACTAAAATGTGGTTTTCAATAATTTATTCTACAAATTCCCACAAAAGCGACAAACGCCGTGCCTCACTAATTACTACGATGTAGATTTGTAGATGGCACGTTTATTATTAACACAGTCGTTAGAAATTTATAAAGATTAAACATTAATTTTCTTCCTAGAAAATTAATTGAATTACTTTTGTGTCGTCTCCATCTCCATTGTGTGTATTCGTCGGAATGATATCTTGATTTCGTTGTACTTACAAAGCATGAAACTGTGCTTAACTTAGGAAACTTTCCCCATCTTGATTTTCGATATGCCATTTTTATGATGTTTGAATAATTCCCTAGCATTTAGTGTATTAACAAATAATAATTTTTTAATTGTTTTAAATTAATTGATGTAAATTCAATTTAATATTTTCAATTTACTCCTGTCTTGTGTAAAATTTGCAAATACATATTATACATATATATATATATTGCCTAAATAAGTGTTTTCTCACTACAATAGTTGAGCAAGAATGACTTGATTATAATGATGATTGACAAAAAAAATTACCGAGTTATTTAAATTTGAATTCACTTTTTAAGAAATATATATATAGGTTAAGTTACATTTGCGACTACGTACTATATACTACATACTGTCTTGAAGATTTCCATAAAATTGAGTTTTTGATGTGGTTTTAGGCACAAGCTTTTGTAAAATATTGCAAAAAGCGACGATGATTTTTATTGTTTAACGTCTATGTTCCATAACCTCGTCAGGGGTTAGTTGTCTATAAAATCAATTCAAATTTTGCTGCTTTGTATTGCACCGCGTCGTTTCGGATAAGTGGAAAGGGTTACATTAAATAACATTCTTATTGTAAACATTCTGATGGAATCGACTGAGCAGCGCTGCGCTGTTTACAATCATTCGTACATATACTCCTTTCACGTACTTTGGTAATCCGTCTGTTTGCTATTTTACCTGCTGTCGTTTACTCTTTTGTTTTATAATTAATTATAGCACGCAACCAGAGCAACTTAAAAATATACAGGATGTTCAATTTAAAAAATTAATCGTTATACTTGTATCTTAGCAACGCGATGTTATGTTTTATAATTTATTGCGCGAAATGCGTATTGCAAGGTACTTAAACTTTGTCCATTTAACTTGGTTTATATCTCTTTAAATAAAAAAGTTAGCTATTGTAGAATATTAATTATTAATAATTTTTCAAAAATAATAGTTTGAAAATTCCATACACAGAAATAATTTATGCATGTGACTCACAAACTATTCGGTAAGTAAGATATTAAAATACAGTTTTTATAATTCGAACAATTTTTATAATATCGATTTATAAGGTGTGTCGCTTTACAGTGTTTTCTATTTATAATTCTTATTAAATTATTATAATTACATTTTTTTATGTATACGTAATTTAATTTTGTTCAACAACCTTTCCTTGTGGATCCATCGAACTGTAATCCAAGTCCGTTTATTAGTTTAACTGTTACTAATTTGCTCTTTGTTTTATTAGTAAAGCAGACCTGAAATATGTTAAAATAATTTATATTGTTGTTCAGTGGTGTCGATCTCTTACTTTTTATTACTTTTTTTCAAAAAATGATGGACGTCCAAACGTCACATCAAACCAGAATATAAATGAATTGGACGGTACAGTAATTATGTTAGAAACTGAGATTAAAGATCGTGGAATGATAAGTGTATTTATTATATACATACCAATTATAGACTTTAAAAACTAACATCACAGTGTTGTGCATTTTGAATAATAGAAATCAAAATCACAATTATTTACACAAACAATTATTATCAATAATTGTTGGATACATAATTATTTATTTGAATGCCACTTGAACACTACAAAAGCAAAGTATTTACGAAAAACCACTCTTATACAATTATAAAAGATTCATATTACTTTAGTACGTATCTGCAAGTGACAAGTCGTTCTTCAAGGTTTCAGTTTCAGTTATGCAAACTTCATATTTGTACAGGTTGCCGAAGGACTTTTATAACGTTGTCGTATTGCATTTGTGTAGAGTTTCGTAAAATCATGCTTGAGGAAAGCTTTTTTTCACGCTCCAATGCAATGTTGCCAAACATCGATTGAAGATCTCATCTATATTTGTAGTATCTATCGAGATAAGTTTTAAACAAACACTTTCGAGTGGATAAGTTTCATGCTTTCAGTGTGAGAATTATTAATCGTTCGAAAATATAATTAAGTTCGATGGAAAGCTTGCTTCAGTAAAATTACACACACATTAAATTTAATTTTTACATGTTGTATCAAAACGATACTCGGGGGGGCTCTTCTCACAGATGTATTTTCTTTATTTCTGACGTCATTTTCATGCTTTGTACGTTGATTCACATTTTTACATGTTACATTCATTTAATTTGTAATAGCATTATATGGGGAATAGTCTTTTAAAAATTTGCATATATTTAATGAATTTATTTAGTCCAGTAATTTAAATATAATTTAACTAAATATCATTTCCATTGAATTTTATTATATGCTCAGATATTTTAGCAACGTTTAATATTTTAGAAAGCATTTTATACTCAATGTTTGCAAAATGCGTGAAACCAGAATTTTGGTAAATAGAAGATATATCGTTTATAGGTGGGAAATAGAAAGTTAAATTCCAAAAACAACTAAATAACTTCAAAACTTAAAGATTTAGGTATAGGGAACCCTGATACAGTTTGAAAGACAATTAAATTTGCTACACGATAAACTTACAGGATGTTCAATTTAAAATAAGCCAGATATTACAGTTTGAATTTTCTAATAACGGTACTGAAAATCTGAACACGCTGTAGAAAAAATTCTAGCAGTAAATTACTAAATAAATTAAGGGACTGATCTATTATCTAGGCCTAAAAAAATTTCGTATGGGGATAATATTTTTTTTCTAAACCATTTTAAGACAAATCGAAATAAATCAGAACACTTAGTATTTAGGTATAGGGAACCCTTATGAATGTCTGGCTTATTTTTTACGTACAATTCAAAAATGTGTTGAAATACATGGTGTTCCATAAGAAAAAAATATAACTTTGATACGCCACTCTTTTTTGGAGCGGCCTGTATATTTGAAAATATTTTTAAAATGTAGCTTATAGACTTACACAATCCGCCTGCAAAAGAAGTTGGAGAATACCGTTTCGCCATGAAACTCCGTGGCGTCGGTGATGACTCAGCCTGTATATGAAACAACTTTGTAGAGAAGCGAGAAGGAAATGGAAAAGAAACAAAGAACAGAAAAGGAAAATTAAAAGAAATAAAATAGATTCCTGCGAAGACCTCCCGGCTTCAAATAAAAATAAAACTGTACGATATGAAAAATTAAGGTTATAAAGAGATGATGTTCTAATAAGGACGGACAATTTTATTAATAACGTTAAATTCAGACAGAAATGAATCAAGTTCGTTAGAAGCTCTGCAACTGGTTATTGAACATTTCTTCGATAATATGACACAAAACTATAATCTTGATCAAAGTTAAATTCATAACTGAAATTTTACCACTTTTATGCATGTATGTACTACTTAACCTGACCGTAAAATCACCATATATTATTTTGTGCGGTTGTATCGATCCCTAGACAAAGTTAATATTGAAGTTTCTAAACAATTACTATTAAGGACATAAAATCATATGGTCACGACTGTCACGAATTTTATGGGTAATATTTATGAACCCATTGGAAATTTAGTATATTTGTTTTTCTGTTCTTTTTCCGTTCGATCGTTATTATGTTACGAGTTTTGAAATGTGCGCTGATCAAAGTATATGGGTTGAATTAAAGTTTATCTGTCTACAGTGCCTATCTCCATTGTGTAATTCTGATTTCATTTTCAATGCAATATATGAAAAATAATTATATTCAATACGTGTTGTTATACAATTTATATATATTATTATATACAATTTAGTAGAATGAAAATATTTTTGAAAATATTTTTGCTAACAGCTTCAGTCTTTCCTTGTCAGTTGCATGCCAAAAATATTAAATGCTTTTTTTTAAATAAATGTGTAATTGCTAATTACGCTTTCATATTACCTTCACGTTATTGCTATTCAACAACTATTATTAAGATTGATATAATAATACTTAATGTGAGTAATATACAAACTGCACCCTAATATTTTTAATGATTGTTTCCTTCCATACCATCATAAATTGAACGTGTAAAATGTTTGCCCTTGAATAAACTTCGATGTTTTTGGATCGATTTGCTGACATAATTCAGCACCTATTATTATAATAAATGCCAAGATTGTGGCCGCATTGTTGTGTTGATGTGTAATTTTGTTTGTAACTGTGTTATCATTTCAAGTATTTCAGTCATTAAAACGAGAATCAGATAAATGTTTATGAACGTATAAATATGGGGTGTAAAAATGTTCCCAACGTACTTTTGTTGAAGGATAATTGTTTTTTATTTAATAATTACAAAAGTTATAAATATATAGTTTTGTTCACTGATTAAGTAGGTTTATGTAACTGTCAATTACAAAGACGAACTATTTGTCATATTTACCTGTAAGTGATTTATTTACTCGCAACCACTTCACAAGTGCCGACAGATGTCGGTGACACCTCACCAACAGATACCGTCATCTGACAGCTTTTGTGTTTCCGTGCGATAGCAATCCGAAGTTAATGTTACTCATTAATATTAATGTTGTCACTGAGAAAGAATTTTTGTAATAAGGGTTTGAAAATAGCTGCATTTAAACATAGCGTGTTATTAATTGAATTTTTTGCAATTTTTTTTTATTTAATTTATTTTTGTATAGTCTAGGTAACTTTTATAATATTTGATAATGTTGTTTCCATTAAGAATACTGGGTCAAAATAAATTATATCTTCTTTGAAAAACGATGAAATCTTTCTACTAAACATACATTTGATTAATTTAATTCTATTTCAATTGTATTTATTAATTTCAAAATGGGTTTTGCCCCCCCCCTCCATTACAGCAAATTTACTCCCTTCTTTTCTTAAAAAATATTTTCTTCCACCGCCATTTCTTTCTTTATTTTATTGAACAGAATCTTCGCAACGTATTTTGTTTTCAATTTTCGGGGCTCGAATATGTTCTTCCAATATATTTTTGAAATGTTCTCTCATTCTCCTCTCCTCCTACACCTTTTACACAATTTCTGAAACCTTTTCTTCTCTCCTCTTGTTTTACAATTTTTTTTCTCCATCTCCTCATAACCTTGCCAAATATTAATATCTAAACTTTTATTAATTTATAATTCAATAACATATTTATTAAGTGTAGAGCGCGTTATGTTAGAGTCATTAATTCCAGAGCGCGTTGAGGTAAACATACAAGAATTTGGTAATTTTAAAATTAGGTAACTTATATTAAATATGTTCAAACCAAATTGTAATTTGCGACCAGTGAAGTTTTACAAACTTTTCAGAACTAGAAAAATATAATTACCAATAAATAAGGTGACAAATTATTTTTTACGAAAAAGAAGTACGGAGGGATAGAAAACGGTTGTTGTATTGTATTCGCTCTTTAAATTGAAATTATTGAAGTTCAAAAAGCCAGTTTTTAAAATTTATACTTGGATTGGCATGGGTTATGTTCGCCCATAATTGAAATTATTGAAATTCAAAAGGTCAGTTTTTAAAAGGGTTAGATTCGCTCCATAATTGAATTTAAAAATTTATAATTTATAGGTTGACATGGGTTAGGTTCTGTCCGTAATTCAAATTATCAAATTATTGAAATTCAAAAGGTCTGTTATTCAGTTTTTAAAAATTTGTGATTTATGGTTGGGTTCGCTCCGCAATTGAAATTCAAAAGGTGAAAGAGAGTGTACAAAAGGAGTACAAAGAAAATATAAAAATGAGTACAACAGAAAATACAAAATTCAAATAGGCTATACGAACATTGCCGCCTTAAAAGGCTTGCGCCCCTGGGCTACAGCCCATTTAGCGCTGTGGTTAGGGTGTCCCTGCACGCATGCAAGTTACTATGAAACAAAAGACTTATTCAGTTTACAGTTTTTAATTATGAATATATAATATATTTATAAAACCTCTTAAAGGATCTATGTTATTTACACACTAATATATTATTTTCCTTCTTTGCCTATTTGTTTATTATATTACCTTTTATTTAAAATTGTCTGGAACTAAATATTTTATTGTATAGTAGTTTCCTTTTATGTTAAGATATACTTCTCATAATGTTATTAATTTT
>JAFFZR010019515.1:0-10795 GCA_018397195.1 Lethrus apterus | reverse complement strand
TCAAACGGTATGCGATTTGACCCCCCTTCCTATTTAAAAAAAATCAAGTTGGCTGTGCAGCTCCCGACCTTGTCAGTTAAAAAAATAACAAAACTGTGGAAATAATAGAAGGCTTTGTAAATAGCATGCATATTAATTTTTATCGATTTAGCTTGAATAGTTGTGAAATAACAAGGCCGGTCATACATTTGGTACGCACTGTATATTATTAAATGGGACAGTCTTAGCTACAACTTGGCGAAAAAAAAAACTTTTTTAAACACCTTCATTTAGTTGTTGTGACGTCACCGACAATTTTTTTAAATTGCTCTGTATAATTTTTTTGTGTATTCTTGTAGAGCATTTCAAGTACTTTTCACCGGTATAAACTTTTGGTAGGGTTTAGTCCAGTAAATAAGTAAATCAATCTACATAAAATAATGTCAGTTGGCTGATAGTATGATAGTTAGAGGGGTGTATTCTGAGCATAATGCCGGATATGAGGGGTTCCTCGAGTGTCAGTGGCGCCGCTATCACGAGTAACGCGTTTAATTCGATATTTCGAGAACAAATAATTTTACACAAAAAACTATAGAGACCTTTTCTCTTATAAATTGAATTTCATAACTTTTTTATTCAAAACTTTTTTTTCTAGCATCAATACTTGTCGAGTTATTTCGTTAGAAATTCACAAACTTCCGCAGTTTCGTCTGTTTTTTGCCTTTACCTCCCTATCCGTTCACTTTTCGATTATCAGACTTAGAGATCATTTAATTATCTACATTTTTTGTTTAAAACTTTTTTCTCTTCTAGCAATAGTTTGGTAGTTATTGCTTAATTTATCGATCGAACTCCGCGCTATCGTCGTTACGCGTTTTCACGGACGCGCTATTTCAAATGTTAGTGCTGCTTAGTCCAGTCAGTAGGTGAATCAATCTACATGCGATAACGTAATTTCGGTGATATTATGATTTGTTGAAGGGGTATATTCTGAGCATAATGCCGAGAACACACTCAGCGCCTGGCTTGATTCACCTACTGACTGGACTAAAGGCCGGTTTACACGTTTCCAGTAGTTTAGTCGAGAAAGCAAATTTAGTAGAGTGATTTAGTAAAGTAGACTGTTTCCACGTTTCCACTAGAGCGGTCGAGTCGAGTGATTTAGTTGAGTGCGAGTAGCTGTGCAAACGTGTTTAGTTTACTTTTAAAGTAATTTTTACAATGAGTTTAAAAACAAAACAAAAAAATAATAAATCGAGCGCTTCGATCTATGTTACCTCTACTTTTAAGGCTGTGTATAGCGGAAACATAAAATATAATTTTAAGTGAAATTAGCAAAACTAGAAGAGTATGGGTAAAAAAACGGATCTCTAAAAGGAATGACTTTGGTGCTGGTAGTTTGTTGCTGACAGACCTTGCAGAAGAAGATCCACAAGAATATTTTCGTGCAATGAGAATGTCCGAAGATGCGTTTAATTTATTATTAAACGAAGTCAAAGATATGATACAACAGTCAGATACTGTAATGCGAAATTCGATTCCAGCCAAGACAAAATTGCAAGCAGTGCTTTACTACTTAGCAACTGGTAATAGTTTACGAAGTCTGCAACATTTATTTAGAGTATCAAAAGCAAGTTTGTCTCTAATGATACCAGAAGTATGTGATGCTATATATGAATCTCTCAAGAACTATATTAAGGTAAGTGGAAACAAATATTAATTATTACAACTTTATTATCTTGTTAAAACATAAACTTACATTTGTACTTGTATATGTATATTTTATTTACATATCACATAAAGCACGGCTAAATGCTTCAGTTATAATTGAGTTTCCGATATCGCCTGAATGGGCAGATGCTGATGGGGATGGGCTATATGTGTGCTGGTACTGATCTGTTGGCGAGTTATACAAAACCGAAGAAATAGGCGATGGTGTAGTACAGTTTAAATGATCTAATCTCACTCGATTCAAATATGTTTGTATGTGTTGTTGTGCTTGCAAAGCTAATCTTAATGGCAAGTCTTTAAGTTGTCGGGAAACCAGGCGTCCAAAAATATCAAATTCGTTTTCATCTTCTTCCTGTGAAGAGTTAATTTTATCACTTATCCCCTGTAGTTGTGTTAAAACACCCTGCAGTTCTTGGGTTCTCCTTTTTTTACGGGCAGTACCAACCCTACCCGATAGTGTTGTAATACTTGTAGTGCTTGTTTCTTCAATATCTCGTTCCTCCACATCAGTTGAGTCCTAAAACATAAATAACAGATGATAATATATTTTTGAATGTATGTACACTCGCTTGCAACCAAACTGTAAAGTTATGTTAAATTTAAACAACCTCCCTTTTTAGGTGCCACAAAATGAAGAAGATTGGAAAAAAATTGAAAACGGATTCCGTCAGAAATGGAATTTTCCTGGCTGTTGCGGTGGCATTGACGGGAAGCATGTCGTTATAAAAGCGCCAAATGATGCTGGAAGTTTATTTTACAATTATAAAAAGACAAACACCATACTTTTGGCCGTGGTAGATGACAATTACTGCTTTTCATATATTGATGTTGGAAGCTATGGACGGATATCTGACGGTGGTGTTTTTCGTAACAGTCAGATTTACGATGAATTACAGAGTGGTATTTTGCCTATTGGTACATATCTTGTAGGCGACGATACATTTCCTTTAAAAACATACTTGTTGAAGCCATTTTCTGGAAATAAGCCCGTCGCATTGTTGAAAATGCGTTCGGTATATTAGCTAGTAAATTCAGAGTGAAAAACCAATACCTTTTGCCCCGGAAAAAGTTGATAAAATAGTGAAAGCTTGTTGCGCTATTCACAACTACTTGAAAAGAGAAAGTGGCAATTATATGCAGAATGGATCTGTTGATGTTGAAGATACCAACAATGCTGTATTGACTGAAGGAACATGGAGAAATTAATCGACAGAGGGGCTGGTGAATTTGGCAACCAGCAACGGAAATCATTCTACAAGATTTGCTAGACAATTACGCGAGACATTAGTTGAAAAGTTTCTTGGGGCGTGGGCTGTACCATGGCAAATAAAAATGATATACTAAAAAACAGTGTACAGGGTCATTCACGAAAGTGGTTCGTTAGAACTTTTCCGTGTTCCAGAAATATATCAACTCTAATAACTTGGAATTATAAGCTACACCAACTGATCTCTTATTCTAAATTATTGGCGCTCTCGTATCACTTCCGGTTGTACCGGAAGTGCTTACCAACTTTGTTATTTGAAATGGAATGTTATATTTTTTCATCGTTATTCAGATTCTACTCACAATTCTACACTAAAACTTATAAGGGTACTAAAATCTAGCCGTTTGGAGTTTTTTGTTGTTTTAAATAAATTTTACCATTTGCAGTGGTATATTGAAAATTCTGTATTTCCGGAAGTACTGCACTTGAAATCTTCTTTTTTGTCACTTTGTTAGTTGATACCATGGGCAACGGAATGGTGATGTTAAAGTTACCAGGAAGTATACAGGGCCGCTCAAACTTAGCGACAACTTCCAACAACTTCAAATCAGTAAAAATAATTTATTTTAAATGTAATTACTGCATTTTTAAATGCGCTTAGTAATTCTACATCAATTGTTATAAGGCATACAATTTTTTCTAATAGTTTTTGAGTTATAAGCAGTTTTCTAAATAATTCCACTAATAATGCCGTTTAGTGATCTTAGACAGCCTTGGATGCCATTATAATTAAGTATTATGATTGTCTAATTTGACTTGTCTTTTGTTTGACATTAGTATAAAGACATAATGGATGGTGTAGTAAATAATTACACAAATATGGATATTTTAAATTTATTTTACTTGTAGAATGTGGGAGAGTAGTGGATAGAACATGTCGTACCTTTAACGAAAGTTATCCATATTTGCCAGTAATGACGAAGAAAAAATTTAGAAAACCGGAATAAAATTTTCTGCGTTTCTGCAATTAGCAGCTTTTCCGAAAATCAGAAAATTTGATTCCAACTTTCTAAATTTTTTCTTCGTCATTGTTGGCAAATTTGGATATCTTTCGTTAAAGGTATGACATGTTCTATCCACTACTCTCCCACATTCTCCAAGTAAGTAAAATAAATTTAAAATATCTATATTTGTGTAATTATTTACTACACCATCCGTTATGTCTTTATACTAATGTCAAACAAAAGATAAGTCAAATTAGACAATCATAATACTTAATTATAATGACATCCAAGGCAGTCTGAGATCACTAAACTAGGGATAAACGGCATTCTTAGGGGAATTATTTAGAAAACTGCTTATAACTCAAAAACTATTAGAAAAAATGGGTTGTGTACCTTATAAAAATCGATGTAGAATTACTAAGCGCATTTAAAAATGCAGTAATATACGGGGGGTTCCATTAAAAAAATTATTTTTACTGATTTGAAATTGTTGGAAGTTGTCGCTAATTTTGAGTGGCTTTGTATACTTCCTGGTAACTTTAACATCACCTTTCCGTTGCCCATGGTATCAACTAGCAAATTACCAAAAATGAAGTTTTCAAGTGCAGTACTTCCGGAAATACAGAATTTTCAATATACTACTGCAATTGGTAAAATTTATTTATAACAACAAAAAACTTACCTTATACCCTTATAAGTTTTGGTGTAGAATTGTGAGTAGAATCTGAAAAACGATGAAAAAATATAACATTCCATTTAAAATAATAAAGTTGGTATGCACTTCCGGTACAACCGGAAGTAATACGAGAGCGCCAATAATTTAGAATAAGAGATCAGTTGGTGTAGCTTATAATTCCAAGTTATTAGAGTTGATGCATTTCTGGAACACAAGTTCTAACGAACCACTTTCGTGAATGATCCTGTATACTTCTAAAATTTGAACGTGTGCTTGTAAAGTTTCATTTTAAATTTTTGCTGCATTTTTTCATATAACTTTAAATATTTTCAAAATACGTTGGAATAACGTAAATAAAAGTAATAAAATAATTGCCTACAAGTTATCTATTTTTCCTAAGAGTGATTATTATATTAATAAAGTAAGACATCAGATAACATTTTCAAATTCATGCATTGACATATTGCTGATACAAATAAAAAAGGAGTTGCGTTTGTGAAATGCCTTGCTTTATTTCTTACTACTCCTGTGTGCTACGAAATAAAATATAAAACAAAATATAAACTTACCATATTAGTCAGTGTTTTTCTGATAGAGGTTGTTACACATTTTAAACTTTCGTGCAATGGTTGAAACCATTTCACACTCGGTGTGTATATGTCTTCACTACCTGCACCTGACTTTTCAGAATCTTATTTTCTTTACTTCCTGTGAGTACGTAGACCGAATATTTTTTATTTTTTGTGCAATTTCCTTACAACCAAACTCTTCAATTCCCATTACTTGCTCAATATCAGTATACGCACGTGCACGAGTTTGTTTATTTTTATAAATGTCTTTTGTTATATTCCATAAACATTCGTGCTGCAAATATTCATTGACGAATTTGTACGTTACATCTTCCGGCCACTTATTGGACATTATTACAGAACGCACTACACACCAATGTACTCAATGACTAATGTACTCTACTAAAGAGTGTTGTTCACACGTTATTAGCTTGTTAGTTGTGTTATGGTGGGGGTGCCTACTCGACCGAAAACTAGAACGAGATTCTATTTACTCGACTAAACTACTATACTAATTTACTCTACTAAATTTCTGTGTTCATATGAGTCAAGTACTAAATTACTAATCAACTTGACTAAACTACTGGAAACTTGTAAACCGGCCTTAAGCAGCACTAACATTTGTAATAGCGCGTCCGTGAAAACGCGTAACGACGATAGCGCGAAGTTTCTAACGAAATAACTCGACAAGTATTGGTGTTGGAAAAAAAAGTTTCGAATAAAAAAGTTAGGAAATTTAATTTATAAGAGAAAATTTGTGTAAAATGATTCAGTCTCGAGATATCGAATTAAACGCGTTACTCGCGATAGCGGCGCCACTGACACTCGAGGAACCCCTACAATCCGGCATTATGCTCATAATACATCTCTCTAACAAATCATACTATCACACAACTTACGTTATTTTATGTAGATTTTGACTTATTTTTTGATAGATTTACTGGACTAGTTATACTATGAAATTTTTGCACAAAATGCAAAAAACTCCAGCATAGTAGGCTGTTAAATCAGAAATTTATAGAATCTTTAGCAAACAAATTGTAATAATAATTAAGCAAGCGTAAAACAACTGCGTCGCTTATTTGACGTTTCAAAGTGCTGAAAGAATTTCGTTTTATTTACTATTAGCCATCCGAAAATGAAAATATAACTAATAAACTAGTAGATATGTTGCAAGTTTATTTTGTCAGAAAAATAGTGTTCAAGCACAGAGGCTTTATGCTGATTGTTTTCCCGACATAATTGCTCCAAATACACACTCAAAATTTATATATACAGGCTGTTCAAATTGAAGTCGGCACTATTGCCAACTGTGTTACTACTAAAGATACGATGTTGGTTAAATTACCAAAGTGGTAGCGTTTTTTCTTACGATTACGATGGTAAAATTTTAAAAACAATTGAACTTCGCGTTTTCGAGATATTAAAAAACAACATTTTTTTAAATGGAATAGCCTGTATATTTATGTAGCAGTCGGTGGAAAATGAAATTATGCACAAAATCTTCTTATACTCCTATATCCCAAAAATGAAAAACAAATGAGCTACGACGATATTAATACAAGTCACCGCACATGGGATAACATCGTTAGTAGAGAAGTTACGGTGTTGGTCAATACATCAAAAATGCGTAGTTTTTTCTGCTGATCACAATACTCAAAAAAACAATTGCCAGTCGCATTTTCGAACTGCTTGCATCTTACGGTTGTACTATTAGCAGAGTATTCTATGTAAAATTTAACTATTTATCAATTAAAATATACAGGATGCCTCATAAATTATTTTTTGTTAGTTCGAAAATGCGACTCGCAATTGCTTTTTTGATTATGCCAGTAATCAGTAGAAAAAACTACACATTTTTGATGTATTGACCAACATCGTAGCTTCTCTACTAACGAAGTTATCGCATGTGCGGTGACCTGTATTAATATCGTCGTAGCTCTTTTGTGTTTCATTTCTGGGCTATAGTAGTATAAGAAGATTTTGTGCAAAATTTCATTTTCCGCCGATTGCTATAAATATACAGGTTATTCAATTTAAAAAAATGTTGTTTTTTTAAATATGTCGAAAACGCGAAGTTCAATTATTTTTAAAATTTTACCATCGTAATGGGAAGAAAAAACGCTACCACTTTGGTAATTTAACCAACATGGTATCTTTAGTAGTAACAAATCTGGGGTCGGTCTATTACGCCTTACCTATTCACTTTAATAAAAAATGTTTGAAGTAAATGTTGTTTGGAGTCAAGTACTCCACACCATAAAATTATTCTGAAATATACAGTGTTTAGCTTTGCCTGTACGTTATACAACTTTGTTATTTCAAATGAAACACCCTGTATATTATCGCATTTTCAGATTCCCCGGTACAAAATAGGGAAAGTTTATACTGCAATACTGCAGACCCCATTCAAAAATTGAGCGGTTTTCGAGATATTCCTCTTTTACGAAAAAAAAATTAATTTCGGTAGTTCTCTTTGAAAATTAATAACGTTTTTATTAACGATCACTTTGTAACGATTCTTTTGCATAATTGTAATAATGCTTCAAATTAAACAGCAAATAGCAAATATCCTCGTTATATGTATTATACTGGGTGTTTCAAAATTGAAAATGAATTGTAGCATCTTTAAAATGCTAAAACTCCTTTTTTTTGCAAATGGAACATCCTGTATATTTTTATACCATTTAATTAAGTTTTAAGTTCTTTTTCGATCGCGTATAACATTCCCTATAGCTAAAGTTTATTCTTTTCGAGTGATAGATAATTCAGTATCCAAAAACCTGTTATTAGGCAAAATAAGATGTATGATAGTAATACTATTGACGTAATACCTTTTCAAGTACACTTATATAGTATGCCATTGTAAACAGCAGAAAAAGCTACCATTTTTTATTGTATTAACCAACACCACAGTTTCTCTACTAACAAAGTTATCCCATGTGCGTTGATCCTGTATTCATATCGTCGTAGCTCTCTTGTTTTTCATTTCTGGGATATATTAGTATAAGAGATTTTGTGCAAAATTGTATTTTCTACCGACTGCTACATAAATATACAGCGTGTTCCATTTAAAAAATCTAATTATCTGAGTTGGCTCTGAAATTTGAGGCGCAATTGTTTTTTTGGGTGAATCATTGTAACCAGCGGAAAAATCACTGTATCTTTGCTAATTTAATCGACTCTGTAGCTCAAAAAATAACGAAGTTAGCTATAGTGCCCCGATAATTTTGAACACCAGTATATTCTGGTTAACAATAGCTTTAGTGTAAACTACAGGTAGCAAATCATATTCAGATACTTACTATTCCTAAATAAATCTACTTCCGAAGGTATTATGTCAATGGTATTACTATTATTACTATCATATATCTTTTTTTTTAACACAGGTTTTAGGCTACCGAATTCCTATAACTCCAAAAGAATTAATTTTAGCTATAGGGAATGCTATACGCGATTGAAAAAGAACTTACAACTTAATCAAATGGCATAAAAATATATAGGGTGTTCCATTTGAAAAAAAAAACGAGTTTTAGCCTTTTAAAGATGCTACAATTCATTTTCAATTTTGAAACACTCTGTATAATATAACGAGGATATTTGGTATTGGCTGTTTAACTTGAAGCATTGTTACAATTATGCCAAAGAATCGTTACAAAGTAACCGTTAATAAAAACGTTATTAATTTTCAAAGAGAACTACCGAAATTTTTTTTTTCTTAAAAGAGGAATATCTCGAAAACCGCTCAGTTGAGTCCTCTAGTTTCAAACCCCCCTAATTCCATTTTTAATGTTATATGAGTTAGATAGCATAACAGGATCCTTATGAAAATCTATACTGTTAAATATTGACTTAGTTTCAAACGCCACCAAATCTGATCAACCAATCAGAACGTGAATAAACAAAGCTACAACTCCAACTGTGGGTAATATAAATCCGGATCTATTAGTCTAATTTCATTTAGTTCTTGTTGTTTTTCAAATAATAAAAAGTTTTCTTTTGTTTTTTTTTCATTGTTACGTTTTACCTTTTTTCAAACCTACTTTGTTCGGAATAAAAACACACGCAATCCACAATATTGACTTCCAAATTCCATTAAATTCAATAATTGGCCCCACTAAATCCATTTTTATATTCAAAATTGTGACTTTCTTGTAAGTATATTGTTTGTCCGCGGTGTCATTTTAGAATCTAATACTGTAAAGCAATTTGGGGAAAAAAATCATTAACGTGTCACCGCTCCAAGTTAGTTACACAGTTTTTCTTAATTTCTGAAAAAGTCACAAAAGTGGATTTAGGGGGTTTTGAAACTAGAGGATTCAGTTTTTGAATGGGGTCTGCAGTATAAACTTTCCCTATTTTGTACCGGGGAATAGAAAAATGCGAAAATGCGATAATATACAGGCCGGTCCATTTAAAATAAGAAAGTTGTATAACGTACAAGCAAAACTAAACACCTTGTACATTTCAGAATAATTTTATTGTGTAGAGTACTTGATTCCAAATAACTTTTACTTGAAACATTTTTTAATAAAGTGAATAGGTAAGGTGTAATAGACCGACCCCAGATAATTGGCATACCCGGTATATACAGTGACCAGCAGAAATGTTGCAACATATGGCAAATTTTTTTATTATTAAAATATGGTAAAATTCGTTTTAGGGGATAGGTTGTGCATGTCCACAAACCCAAAAATTCGTTTTGAATTGCAAAAATATGCAAAAAGTGAGGTTAGATAACATGATATCCCAAAAAGTTATTTGAAAAAGTTGCTTAGAATTCAATTCTGAGGCTATGTGCAAATTTTTGTAAACATATTAAAAAATTTAAAAACCACAATTTTGTCAATTTTTTTTAAATTAAATTACATACGCCTTTTTTTTTGGGTTATAGCAGCTCAACAGAAGTAAACTCTCTGAATTTGGTTGATAATCAAACAATTTTGTCAATTCTTGCATTAGTAACAGAGTTAAAAGTAAAAATTAGGTTTTCAGTATGATAGTTGCTGTTGCAAGGGACTGTATAAAGTACTAATAAATAGATTTTAAATTGTTTGTATGCTTAAGAAACATCTGTATTCTTATTTGCTCCTGTCTATTGCTTATTATTTAGTAAAATTTATTTATTACTACTTTATACAGTCCCTTGCAACAGCAACTATCATACTGAAAACCTAATTTAATTACTTTTAACTCTGTTTGTTAATGCAACTTGTTTTTATTTTTTAGTGGACTGTATTATTGACGACACTCGCGATAAGCGTCACGAATATTACGATGATTGTTCGATACGATGCAAGATGAAGAAAACGTTCCTACCTTATGTAGATCTGACGATTCTTCTGGGGCCCCACTTTGACGTCTGTGCTGTTTCAAATGCTATTCTGTTTCTTGTATTTTCACACATGAACTATATTTTTATGCCGCTTGAAAATCTGACATTTTTCGACTGTTTGTTTTTTAGTTGCTATCGCGTGCGCGCATATTTCTAAGCCACTCAATCCGTGAAACAATTATTGCATGAACATTCCGCCCACCAAAACCCATAATGGTTTTCCCAAAAAAAAAAATAAAGATCTCTTCAAAAAAAAAAAAAAAACTCCCCAATACGCCACAAAAAAAAAAAAAA
>JAFFZR010019514.1:0-11108 GCA_018397195.1 Lethrus apterus | reverse complement strand
TCAATATCTCGAAAATTATTAATTTTAACTACATATGTTGCTTATTCAAATTAATAGACAATTAAATTTTGCTTTTGACTAATGCATAAAAATATAGCACTTCCAATTAAAAAAATTAAGTTTTCGCATTTCAATTATTTTAAAAAGAAGATGATTTATTAAGTATGTTGTGTTACATATCGAATTTCTAATGCTTTTACTATTATCACAAAAGATCCCTCCAGAGTTGCATAAACTTTCATGATCTTGCTGCATTTCGTCAGCTGTCAAAATTTCTGAATAAATGCAAATATCTTAAAAGCGAATAGACATAGACAAATATTATCTTATACAAACTTATATTAGAATTACCAAGGGAATTCAAAAATGTAATAATATATAGGGTGTTCCATTTAAAATTTTAAAGTTGTTCGTGGTTATGCACAAACGAAACACTCCGTATAACTTAAAATAATTTTAGGTGGTGAAGACCATAAATTGAAAAAACTTTTGTCTTAAAATATTTGTTGTATTTTGCAACAACGGAGATATCGAAGAATATCGCACTAATGTTCCAACCTGTATATGGTGACCTGATTTTAATTGACACATAGCTTATAAGTTAATAAATACAGCCCGCCCCAAAATTCGATGGGAACTTCGATAATGGTAAACTTGGATAATATTAAAGGATCATGAAAAAAAATGCAAAAATTTTCATCGTTGTTTATTTCGAAGAAATAAATATTTAAAATTTACACTTTAGATGTCGTTTATCTAAGTTGCTGGAAAACAAAGATCAAGGATTTTATTATTAATCTCGTTGACAATTTTGATATACATCTTATTTGTTAATGTCTTTGCAATCAAAAAAATCTTTCATTTTTCTCTTTTATTTCCATGAATATAGAAAACTGTATCACCTTATACATTCCTCGGATTGGGATATTAGTTGCCAAATTTATCTTCTAGATTAACAAACCTAGAATTTTTTTAATATTTTTCCGTTGTCTCTTGTCGTCACTTAAGACCGAAGTGGGAAGCAGTTCAGCGAATTGAGCACAGTCTGTATATTGTATGCTTCTATAACATATAACTGAATAACTTAAATACGGTATAAATTGCCTTTCATCAACATATTTTGTGTGAGTTAAGCGTTAAGCGTATTTTTAACTCTCAATTAATTGCGACTATATATTTGCCAAGTCGGCAAAGATAAATTTGTTTCTCCCAATATCTATATTATAATTGGTAGTGCAATTGAATCGTTTATTTCGGAAAGTGACTAAGTAACATTTCTATGTTTTTGAGAAAAACGAAAAAAAAAACCATGTACTTTCCAATTTAAAGATTATTGATGACATTTTTTATTGTAAACTCAATGTCTAACTGCCAATACATGTTATCATGATATAATTATTTTTTTGCAATTCCTATAAAAAATAAATCAAAAAGAAAAAACTGTACTTAGTACCTTTCTACAATGAACTGTATTTTTTTACTTACTTTTTTTTTGTGTTCTCACATGGACATGGACATGGATTTGATTAAAAGAAAAAATATAGATATTTACAAAAAAAAATACTTCAAACATTTTCCTCTAAGTATTTCCCAAGAATTTTCCCCTAAGAATCGACTTTTTATTTTTATATTAAGATCTTCATACTTGCAGCATGTATCTACTTGAGGACGACAAAAATGTAGATGATTATAACGGTCATGAAAGTTACGGGTGTTTTTTTTTAGAGGTGTAGAAATTTATAATTAAATAAAACATAAAAATTATGGTCATGGCCATGATATTGGCATTATTGAAAAAATAATGTTATGCCATTTGTGTTTAAATATGATTTCTGGCATATGGGCGCCGAGGCTGAGCTGAGCTGAGACGTATATCGGCAATAATGCGGCTAATGTTGGCTTCCAAGTTGTCCAAAGTCTGCGGTTAATCAGCATACACAAGCGACTTTACATATCGCCACAGAAAAAAATCCAGAGGTGTGATATCACACGATCGTGGAAACCAATGCACAGGCACATTTCGCGAAATTATGCGCTCGTTGAACGTTTCCTGCAATAAATTGTTTGTGTCGCGCGCTGTGTGGCATGTTGCGCCGTCTTGTTGAAACCAGAGCTCTTCCATATTAACACCATTACACCCACAAAAAATCACTGTTTGGTGAGCCTTATGGGCTGGTGGAATCATTGGTCCTTATTTCTTCAAAGATGATGCCGCTCAGAATGTTACGGTCAATGGAGAGAACTATAGATCTATGATTACTGATTTTTTCGTTCCCCAATTGAATGGCGTTAATGTGGGAGAGCACTGGTTTTTGCCAATAACGGCCTCAGCTGCTTGAAAAAGTGGTCGAAAATTGGACTTCGAGATTGCGCTTCATGCGAGGCAGCCTCGGCGCCCATGTGACAGAAATCATATTTAAACACAAATGGCATAACATTATCTTCTCAATAATGCCAATACCATGGCCATGACCATGATTTTTATGTGTTTTATTTCATTTTAAAGATCTATACCTCTAAAAAAAACACCCGTTATTTAACATAGTAACTGTAACGGATACGAGTATTTTTATGTTTTTCAATGAACAGATTGTACATAATCTTAAAGTTCCGTCTCCCATCAAGGTAATAGTAATGCTTGTTAGAGTAACGTGTTTCTTTTACAGGAAAAGATTCTATGTGCTGTCGTATCAAAATATTTTATGCCCCTTTTTTACCCTGATATTAGTTCCCCTCTATCACGAGGAGTTAAATTTTGTTGAAGCTGCGATTTTAAACGTTTAAGTCTTTTTAGCGCAATTCCATGCAGTAAAAGCGTTTTGGCAAACTTTAAGTTTTTGTCCCTCAACATAAACGTAAAGGAAGAAAGAACAATTTTTTTGCTTGTGTATCATTGCGTTTTTGGGTTTTTCAAGTTGAGAGTTTATTGCAGAAAGTGAGTATCCGATGATATTTGGTACCTTTCTACAACAAACGAAATGTTCTGTTTCTAAAATAAATGTTATTGGGTTATGAGCCACAATTCCTTTTAGCACCAAACGATAGGTTTACAACAAGTGAGCACTAAAATACACTTATCTCAAAATCGTCAAAAATGTTACTTGGTCCCTTTCTGAAATAAACGATTCAATTAATTGTATAACGATTCAATAAACTACTGATAGTTGGCAACAACAAATTTAATATTTTTGTTCAGGAGACGCCACCAATTTTATTTTAATCATCTAATAGCAAATATGTATTAAAAAAGATTTTTTTAACTGGGTTTTCATAAATCATTATGAGAAAATGTTTTAAAATGCTTTTAATTATTTTTTAGTTTTTTTTTTTTTTTTTTAATGACATTTCACCAATATAAATGTATACTGTGTATTTTAAAGCATTCTGTACCTCAACGACGTAATAAAAGCCATTAATTCTCAAAGCTAAAATAAGTTCAAGGTACGCCACAAAGGTCAGTTTCTTTTCATAGTCCAATGTTCCGTCGTTCGGAGATAGTGAATAAAGCCAACTTTGACCACTCACGAAATGGAATCGATAGAGATTTAATCTAATATAAGTAAAAGTTATCTACGAATGGAATGGCACGCCGGAGTTCTGTTAAACTCCGGGTGTCCCGTTACACTCTTCCGGACTCCGGAAACGGATAACATTAGATGGGTTGCAGCCCGATCATATTAGATCCACAGGAGCTTTTATTGTCAATATTCGATATTCTCTGTTATACACGTATACAACCAGGCAAGAGTTTAACGGAGGTTTGTTACGTTCAAATGCATCCAATCAAATTACTCTCTATCGATTTTGGATTTACATTTTTAATCCCGCTCGTCATTCACGATAGACGCTTATATATTTTCATGTCGATTATGCAAATGTTGCTAATTGCTTTTATCGTTTATGAATTGTTTTAAAAAGTGATTTGATCTAAAACGCTATTAATTTTGATTTTTATACAAATTTTGTACAAAATGTTTACTAGCAATTTTATTTCGTGTAACAAATTTATAATATTTATATATGAAACTAAAAATAATCATTTTTAATAGATATTAATTTTCATTTATTATTATTCACATTTTTTTAATATTTTTTTTTTTTTAATAAAGCAATTGACTTCTTTTGTCATTCTTAGGTTCTTGCTTTGATTACCAGTTGAAAAAAATTCGCCGACATAAAATATTGTCAGGTGTCAAAATCAAATTTATACGAAAACATCTTTCTAAATTTCGCCATGCAAGTGAGTCGAAACACTGAAGATAATAAATAAAATAATAAAATAAAAATAAAATAAAGGGGGAACAGTAACAGTATCAATGCAATTCACATATGAATGAAGTAATAGTATCAGATTATTACCACCAGTATGAAATAATAATCACCAGTTATGGAAAATTCAGAAGTAACAGAATCAACAACCAACATGAACCAACACCTTCCGGCAATGATCATTTTCTACATCTCTATGGAGGCCAGAAACTATGCGATATCTGGCCCAGGCCGACAAAAACTGGGGACTTTCTGATGGTTTTATGTTGGTATTGATGGCTTCGACATAAAAAATTATGTGTATCACACGTCCAGAAACTGTTTTGGGGCGAGTACTTCAAATCAGTTTCTGGACGCAGACCTCCACACCATGCTCGTAGTCGTAAAACTGTCGTTTCGGGCCTAATAAAAGAGACGGAACTTCGATCAAACTACTTGACTTGTGCAGTATCTACAATCTGAAGCATACCATTTATGATGCCACAAGAATATCAGGCAATTCGAGAACAGTCATAGATAATATTTTCACGAACATCGAAGAATTTGAAGCGTCATTCATTACGTCATCGCTCTCTGGCCACTTAGCACAAAAAATAACTTTTAAATGCAATGAACCTGTAAATAAAAATACACAAAAGTTTGAAAAAAGGTGTTATAATTAAGAAAAGTTAAACCTAATTAAGACCGCACTAAATCAGAGAGATTGGCAGGAAGTTTTAGACCAAGAAAATGTTGAAGAAAGCTATGCTAAATTCATGGAAATACTGTACGCATACTTGGGTGGATCACAGAGAGAATAAAAATGTTATCAAACATAAAAGGCAGCTATATGAGGCCATGCAGGAGAAACGAATTGAGACGTATGTTTATAAAGAATTTTGCGGTGTTCTTAGAGACGAGGTAAGAGAATCCAAGAAATCTGTATACACGCAACATATAGTAAACTCGAAAAATGTGATTAAAGGTACCTGGGAGGTTGTAAACAACATCCTAGGTAAAGAAAAACTTAATTGGTACTTTTAATATACAGGATTTTCAAAATAAAGAAAATATTAAAGATATTATTGATGAAATGAATAGCTATTTTGTGAGGCTAGCAAAGAACACAATACCAACCAGTCACCCAAACGTAGCTTTGAGCCAAAATGTGACACAAACATTTTGTTTCTTCCCGACCTGCACGAGAAGTTATTTTAATGCAATTAATGAACTAAACAACACCACGGCCGTAGGTGTGGATGAAATTCCGCGTGATTCTCTTGAAGAACTGTGCTAAGCAGATAGCTATACCACTGGTGTATATTATGAATATGACTTTTCAACAGGGTACGTTTCCCAGTGCTTTGAAGGATAGTTTTATTATACCCATTTTCAAAAAGGGGGACAAAAAAAATAAGTAAACTATCGTCCTATAGCGATAATTTCAAACATATCTAAAATCATAGAAAAACTGGTACATAAAAGAGTTCATGATTTTATAAAAAAATTTTAAGTACCAAACAGAATGGATATTCTGGGAAGATCTACCTCCAGGGCAGTCTATGAACTGCTTGAAGACGATGTAGCAGGCCTGAGTAATAAAAACTGGAAACAGCTAGTGTGCTGATGGATTGTCTAAGGCTTTTGACTTAGTACATCACCAACTCCTGTGTGAAAAGCTTTATACGATGGGTTTTCGTGGCGGAGCGTATGAGTGGTTTAAATAATATCTATCAGACCGGAGACAGTGTATTATAGTAGTCGATGAAAGAGGAAAACAATTACGATCAGAGTGGCAAAGAGTCGGATATGGAGACCTACAAGGATCTATATTGGGACCGCTCCTTTTTATATTATATATAAATGGTCTCCCTCAGGTGACAAAAAACTCGATGATTATGTTCGCTGATGATTCAAGTAGTGTCATTCGGGCTGATACAACTGAACAGGGTATCTTGAAAATGAAACACGGTTTGGATGCTCTAGAAAATTGGTTCTTAAATCATAATCTTCTACTGAATGTATCGAAGACTCAGCTTATTGACTTTGCAAACAGCGCTACTGGAACGATAACTTTTAAAAACAACATACTTGCCTTCAACAATGAAGTTTCTTTCTTGGTGTATGGTTTTAGATGTCAAACTGTCCTGGAAGTCTCAGATTGATCGTGTGTTGAAGAAGTTACCAAGTGCGTGCTATGGTCTTAGAACAATAGCGAGATGTGTGACTATTGATGCCGCAATGGCGGCATACTATGCTAATGTTATACGGAGTGATTTTTTGGGGAAATTCTGTAGATGCGGTTAGCGTTTTCATTCTACAGAAAGCCTGTATTAGGGCAATTTTTAACATTCTGCCTTCACATACGTGTTCCAAGGTATGCAAAGACTATAATATTCTTACGTTTCCGTCTATATATATTCTCGAGTGTGCGATTTTTGTGAAAGAGAACTATACAGAGTCTTTTGAACAGTATGAATTGACCCACTCTCACAATACAAGAGCTACACATCATGGTTTTTTATGTCCACCGCAGACACACATGACTAGGATACAAAAGCAAGTGGTACATCAGTGCATTAAAATGTATAACCACCTACCCGAAACATTGACTAACTTACCTTCAAAACAGTTTAAACATAAGCTATAAAAATATTTAATAAATCGAGTGTTTTATAAGACTTTTTTACAAATATGGATATTCATAAAATATAAGAACATTTTTAACTTTTTAACTAACTTTTTGACATAAATATGCGTTTGTCAACTATGTTTGTGCATTTGTATTTACTTTTGTTTGACGTTTTCTACACACTTTAAATGTAATATAGAGAGAAAGAAATTATTATTATTATTATTATTATTATTAATGATACAAATATCTATCATATATGACGACGACAATTAAGAATATGTAATATATATAAAACTTGACACCATTCTGCAACAAACTTTCTAATAAAGTTCATGAATGAACTAGGAAAAACAAAAACATTACATAAATGTTAAAGTAAATAAATAAAACGGATAACGACATCAAAAGGTGTACTGGAAGCGGATACACATTGACACACATCAATTGCCAAAATGGATCCAAAAAATCAAGCAAAGAATAAATGAGTAAACTAATGTACAAACAATACAGAAGAAAGATTATAGCTAATGCCAAAGGAAATTTGAAGTGTCTGTAAGTATAGAATAGATCGACGGAATAGTACAAAAAAGTAATGCATTATTATGTGAGGGTGGAAATGGAGCAAAATAAAGTATGATCATTCATCGAATTGAAAATAAAGATATTAAATGCAGTAGCCAAACATTACTATCTTGAAACCTATTTATAGAAGGAGGTAATTAGTTCCAAGGAATTGAAAGATAAATCAAAATCATCTTAATATAAACAGCAGCAGAATAATTCCAATTTTGGTGGCATTAGTGATACCGAACAGCATATCATCAAGGATATTAGCCATAAGATATTATAAGCATATAATATAATTATGTGGAAAATCTTTCACTGAGGAAATCAAAATGTCCTTAGAAGTGATACTCAAAGAACACAAATATCCTGAAATTGCTGAAATTATGAATTCTATTTAATTGGTGTAATTTTATTTATTCTTGTGTAAGTCATTGCAAATAGTGCAGTCGGCAATCGAGAAGATGGTGTTGCTAGATGATCAATTTGCTTAAAATGAACAATTATATTTGTGGATGGTATCACTTTCAGGACTTATACATTACCATATCTCTACATAACTTGTGTCGGCCGTAATATATGCCTCAATGCTGGCTAATTGAATCTTCCTTCTGATATTTTATAATGTGGTAAATATTGAGTAGTTGACATGAGCGTTAAGCCTTCCACTAATTGAAATGTTTCTGAAATATGTATCAATATTTTAAGAGGTGATAGCTAACATTAGCCGAAACTATACTTGTAAACTTATTTCGCATTTTAGGAAGAAAAGTCATTCTTCTTAAAAAGTTTTGCTCCATCTAGCAAGTCCTCAGCCACTATCAAAATTTCGAAATAACATACAGGGTGGTTAGAAAACGAGACAACGTGAAATTTGGTTAAGAATAAAGTACCTCTTATTGAAAGGAAAGTATAAGTATTACTGGGAAAAGATGTTTAAAATTTCAATAGAAGCTCACATATCTAATCTGAACGTTGCATCTCAAAGTTGATTTTTTTATCTTTATTAAGATAAATAAGTAATAGGTATAAATTTTGCGAACATGGTTATCGCAGTTGTCTAATGAAAACAAATGCAACTGAGAATTTACTCAAATGATTGATTTCATGTCAACTAATTAATTGTTAGTCAATGTTCGAATTATGTTGTGTCTAGAGCAAAGAATTTATTTAGTGAAATGCTACGGTATCGGTGAAGTATCATATCGCTATGCAATTGAACTTTTTAATAGGAAATATCCGGAAGTATATGTTTCTGTAAGTTATGTTCGAGAATTAGTTTGATAGAACAGACAGTGTAACAGATTTGAAGAAGGGTGGTTACAATTTATTACACAATTTTTACAATACACAAAAACAAAGAAAACTTATTCTACATGTTGCCCTTTTAGTGTTACACATTGTTCAACGACTGCTCTAAACTTTTCGAACACTAGGTGAATGGTATCTCCATTTATGTCCGCTACAGCTTCTGTAATTTTCTGTCGTGAAATATTTTCATCATCCTTCAAATCATACGCGTAAATTTTCTGTTTAAGATATCCCCATAAAAAAAAGTCTAATGGAGTAATGTCTGGAGAGCGAGGAGGCCATCTAATAAGACCGAATTGTCGAATCCATTTATTAAGGAACTGTCTATTTAACGACTCCTGAACTCGAATTGCTCGATGAGCAGGACAACCGTCCTGTTGAAAATGAAGCTCCTGTCTCTCCTGCAAGTTTACCTCATCTAGAGCAGGAAGGAAGAAGTTTTCCAACATTTCTATGTATGTATTCTGATTTACAGTTCCGTTGAAAAGATAAGGACCAATAATTTTATTGTACATTACCGCACACCAAACATTAAGTTTTTTGTATACCTGGCTATTTGTTATTATTTGAAAATTTGGATTTTCTTTCGACCAATACCTACAATTTTGACTACGAACGACTCCATTTGTTGTGAATGTTGCTTTATCCGAGAAAACAATGTTTCTGTAAAAATATCTACCCGTCATAATCCGTTCTCCCATCAACAAACAAAATTCTAAATGTCTCGCCTCTTTCGTCTCGCCTCTTTAAAATGTATGCAGTCTCACCGGTTTGTAAGGATGAATTTTATTTTCTGATACAATTCTTTGTAAGTAGCTTTTACTGATAGGAAGATCTCTTTGCCTTTGTCGTAACGATTTCTTTGGTAAAGTTCTTACAGAATTAAGAGCGATCAATGTAGTGGCATCATTTTGTTCATGAATGTGCTTTTGCCTCTTCAAATCTGTTACACTGCCTGTTCTATTCACAATTTACAGAAGCATATACTCCCGGATATTTCCTATTAAAAAGTTCAATTGCATAGCGATATGATACTTCACCGATACCGTACCATTTCACTAAATAAATTCTCTGCTTTAGAGACAACATAATTCAAACATTGACTAGCAATTAGTTGACATGAAATCAATCATTTGAGTAAATTCTCAGTTGCATTTGCTTTCATTAGACAACTGCGATAACCACGTTGGTATAATTTATACCTATTACTTATTTATCTTAATAAAGATAAAAAAATCAACTTTGAGATGCAACGTTCAGATTAGAAATGTGAGCTTCTATTGAAACATCTTTTCTCAGTAATACTTATCCTTTCCTTTCAAATAAAAGGTACTTTATTCTTAACCAAATTTCGTGTTGTCTCGTTTTCTAACCAACCTGTATGTTATTTTGAAATTTTGACTGGCTGAGGACTTGCTAGAGGGAGTAAAACTTTTTATGAAGAATGACTTTTTTTCCTAAAATGCGAAATAAGGAAGTTTACAAGTATAGTTAATTCCATCCGGGGACACACTGTATAAAAATAGCGGTCCTATATCTCTTCAACATAGGATCGTTATTTTTATTTATTTAGGTTTCGGCTAATGTTAGTTATCACCTCTTAAAATATTGATACATATTTCAGAAACATTTCAATTGCCAGACAAAAAAATGCCAAAAAAACAACGCCGAAACATCGCAAAGGCAACATTTTGTTACAACATGTTACTCCCGCCAAAGGAAGCCATTTTCCAACACGATGCAATTTAAAATGGCTAATGGAGTATCCGAATGTCCATAACAATGCTATTTTCTGAAAACTATCACCTGTTCAAGTATTGATACATATTTCAGAAATATCCGTATATTACGTGATTGTTTGTTACGTACTTTTTTTATTATATACAGTGTTGTTCTTCTTTCTGGTTGAATCCCAGCATGAATACGAAGGGCAAAAGCTATATGGCAAATAAGTCGCTAACTAAGAAACAAAATAATCTATAATAAGCTTGCTAATAAATTAAAGTCTAAGTCAATGTCATAATAAACAATAAGTCACAAAGCCTCGAGTGCGAAGACGCCAACAATTTCGGCAGTTGAGCGAGTTTGATAGGGGTCGAATTGTGGGCTTGCAAGAGGCTGGTTTGTCTATGAGAGATATAACCGCTAGAACGCAAAGGAGTTTAAAAAGTGTGGTAGTCTGTGTTCGGGCATGGAACCAAGAGGGCCGTACACGAAGAGCGAGAGGTACAGGACGTCCTCGAAGAACCACAGAACGTGAAGATCGCCGTCTTAGACTATTGGCTCTACGGGACCGCTTCTCTTCTACAAGGGCGATTGCGGACCAATGGTTTGAAGAATATGGAAGGCC
>JAFFZR010019513.1:0-11165 GCA_018397195.1 Lethrus apterus | reverse complement strand
ATAGATTAATAAGTAGAGGACGTTGGCCAGCGCATTCCCCAGATCTAACCCCGCTAGATTACTTCTTATTTGGCCACTTAAAAAACGTAGTGTTTCGAAATCCTCTTCATACTCTTGATGAACTGAGAAATGCAATCACTGCAGCTGTAAACGATATCAATGAACACATTTTAAACAATGTTTTCCACAATTTGCAACGACGTATAAATTTATGTTTAGAAAACGATAGTGGTCATTTTGAACATTTATTATAATTAAGTTTTTTAATAAATACTGGAATGAAAAATTTTTTTTCCAAATTATTTCTGTATTAAGTGTATTAAAGAAGTCATTTGCAAGGTATACAAGTACTGATCAAGCTAACAATTAATTTGACACTTCTCTTCTTTTAGGGTTATAATTATAAACACAATACCAACTTAGCAATGTCGCCACCTTAAAATTTGTGATCACGTGGTGGTCACCTCCAATTGCTCACCTTTACAATAACGATCACATTTTGCATACCTTCTTGCCTTTTTTAATTTTATTCATGTTCTCCATTCTGTATTGAAATAGCTATCATATGTACAATGAAAACAACGAAACAGAGTATACAGTTTGTTATGTCCACAATCATGACGTCATAAACAGCCGATTACAGAATAACCAACTCTACCTACGCAAGCGACAGATGTATGCCGTTGCCAACTTTCAACAATTCATCATCATTGAATTGCGCATGCTCCAGTGGCAAATTCTGAATGAAATAGGTAAGTACGTACGGTCCTATTCTCAACATCTCGAATGGGAAATCGAATACAAAATAGAACCTGGCTAATCGAACGTCAAATCCAGTTATGTGAACAGGCAAATTTGAACTAGTATATGATCGAATCTTAAATCTAATGAAAAATCTAGTCGTGTAAAATAGCTTTTACATACACGCAATTATCTTATTCTTAATTGTTATAGATCTTTTCATTCGAGAACTCTGATGTACCCTCAATTGATCTGCGCCAAAAGTGGTAGAATTATTCACTTTTCAAATAATACCTTTAAGGAAGTGTACTATAAAAGTCAATGTCTATAAGAAACTAATTACCATCTACAACTACAAACTAGAAAACTTACCAAAAACTTAAATAAATAGCAATTGGAAGTTACGAAAAATTTCATACGCCACTGCATGGATTAAAATGTGCACAGTGATGCCAACTAAAAACGAAAAATACGAAAATTCGTTTCTGAGCATTGATGACGCACAGAGTTCTGGTTTGAAATAAACTGTAGTACTTCTAGATCGCGTGTAGAGAAAGAGGTACCCCAACAAAAAGAAATAGCGTATACAGGCTCTTCCAAAAAAGAGGGAACACTCAATAACTTTATTATTTTAAGTTTTACAAAAAAACCATGAAATAGTTTTTTGTTTAAGAACATGTTCGCTGTTTGGCGGCACCTTCAATTGTTTTTTCCAATTCCCTGTTAAACCGGAAACGGACACAACTTTGGTTTTTTAAATGACACTCTGTATATTTTTTAACATTTTTTGATTCGTTACATTTTTTACTTTCCGTACATACCAAAAAATATTTCGAAGTGTTCAAGACATCTATAGAAAAAACAAACAAAATATCTATTGCCATGAAAACAAATGTCTTTAAGTATTTTACATTTGTCACTTCTGTGAGTTTGTTTACATGTAGTTTCAAAACATTCTACGAAATTGATTATAATAACAATATTTGTAACCTTTGTATGTATAATAAAAACGAATAATAGTGAAAAAGTGGATCTATTGTTAATTTTTGTAAACGAACTCTGACAGAAGTGACAGATGTCAAATACTTAAAGACATTTGTTTTCATGGCAATAGATATTTTATATTTCTTTTTCAATAGCTGTCTTGAACACTTCGAAATATTTTTTTAGGATTTACAGCAAAATTTTCTTATAAAATGCCCATAAAATTTGGTACGTACAGAAAGCAAAAACTGTAACGAATGAAAAAATGTCAAAAAATATACAGAGTGTCATTTAAAAAATCAAAGTTGTGTCCGTTTCCGGTTTAACCGGAAATAGGAAAAACCAATTGAAAGTGCCACAAAACAGCGTACATGTTCTTAAACAAAAAACTATGTCATCATTTTTTTGTAAAACTCAAAATAATAAAGTTATTGAGTGTTCCCTCTTTTTTGGAAGAGCCTGTATACAGAGGTAGACACAAAAATTGAAACAGTATTATTATCTTACAGATATTGATTACTTCAATTGGTCGAATCTGACCTTTAAAGTTTAAATGTCCAGGTATATAACCGCATCGTAAACCCTTTTGTTTTGTGCGGATTTTTTTAAAACCACCAAATACTACTTAATATTCCACGAAATTGATAACAGTAGTTGATTTTATATTTTGAATGGCTGAGCTATCTTCCAACTCCTATTTTCCTATCTTGTCAGCTTGACTTTTTTCAATCCAGTCTTTACAATCTCCTTCAAAAACATCTTTGTCTAATTCATCATATTCTTCTCTCTCACCTCCATCTCATACTTTGCCACCCACAGTGCTCTTTTAGGCCCTCTTTGTAATGTGCTTTCCACGATCGTGTAGTACTTCACCTCCCAAACTATAAACGCCTTAAAATTTTCTTCTCGTTTTCTTTAGTGTTGTAGGATGGCGACCAGGTTTACGAAGAATTCATACATTAACTTTTAAAACTCAAATATTTAATTCCTTTCAAGCTAAGCAACTAATACATTTCATTTCGTATTTTCACTTCACACTGCCACAACCTTCCTGCTTCGCTCTCCCATCCCTACTGACCGTTTCTTCCCCCTCCACTGCTTCGTCCATTCCAGTTTAGGTCTTAATTTCGAAGAATTCGTTGAAATGGCAACAATTTAAAACTATCATGAATTCTGGAAGCGGTACATGTACAGGATGTTATTCCCATAGAGCCATAGAGGAAAGAAAGGCATCGAGATTGGTTTCAAAATCATATAGCTCGGTCAAATATAAATATTCTTTACTGATTAAAAATTGGGGTTCGTAATACAACTTATTGCACATATTTTTCAGATAAATAAATAAAATTCTCTTAATTAAAAAAAAAAAAAAAATCGCAATAAGATTACAGCATAATAAATGACTTTTGTATTATTAATTTGCTAGTCATTATAATTTCTTCAATATGAATTATATGTATCTTCAGTCTGAGCCAGATGGTTTAATGACACAAATGCGCAGCAACGTATTTTAACGTCATTATGTTATTATCATTATCGTTATTGATGACATTTTTACAACAAAATATAATACATATATTTCAATACACAGAACTCAATATGCTTAATCAACTAATGCGTATGAACATCACGTAGATAAATTAGGTAGTATAAAACAGTCTTCTTAAGTTGTCTGCAGCTAGAACTAATTCAGTGCTTCCATCTTTTACAGGCCCTTGCACCTTGCCCTTTTTGTATTAATTACGTCACCATCAATGAGAATCAAAGTGTGTACTTACAACGTTTAGTGTAAGTCTGACTCATTCCTGTTATTGCCACTTAATGTCACTCCAAAATGATGGCGTAAGCTTCGTGAATATTTTTCATTTGAAACCTTGAAATCTGTGCACAGTTGTAAAGCTAGTACTCCGTGTTCTAACTGGCATCTTCTTTCTATTCTATGTTCACCATGAAGTTTTTGCTGAATCTAATAGTATAATAATATAACCATTTTTATTATAATTCTTTTTATTATACATAACCATATTTTTATAAAAAAAGGCAATCATGATCAATATCTGATTTAATATGAATATCGTTCATATTACTTTTAAAGACAAATTTGTCTTCTATAAAATTCTCTTCGTCAATAAGATTCTCTTCATTTATATTTGAAAATTCTTCTTTTACTCCAATAGGCTTATTACTGTTGTGCATTTTCATATCACTGTCTATTTTTATATGTTTGTACATGGAATTCTCTTCCTTAATAAAGATCTCTTCATGCATATTTGAAATATCTTTTTTAACTGCAATAGGGTATACAGAATTCTCTTCCTCAATAGTTTCAATTCCTTCATCCATAATTGAAATTTCTTGCTTGAATTCAACAGGCTTCTCATCATTGTGCATTTTAATATGTTGGTGTAACATTTTGTTTGTTTTGAAGCCTTTAAAACAGATATTACATACACAATTCTTAAAGTTGTGCGTTTTCATGTGTTGGCACAAATGATGCTTTAATTTAAAGCTTTTTGAACAAATCTTACATTTATAAATTTTGTCATTGCTGTGTATTTTCATATGCTGGTAGAAATATTGTTTTAATGTAAATATCTTAGAGCAAATCTTACATTCGTAATTCTTTTTGTTAGTGTGTGTTTTCATATGTTGGTAAAATTGATATTTTAATTTATAGGTCTTTGAGCAAATCATACATTCGTAAATGTTGTTACTGTGTCTTTCCATATGTTGGTGCAACACTTGGTTAGTTTTATAGATTTTAGAGCAAATATCACATTTGTAAATCTTATCGGTGGAGTGTGTTTTCATATGCTGATATAAAGCTTGAGTAGTGTTATAGCCCTTAGAACAAACCTTACATTCGTAATTCTTATTATTTGTGTGTAATTTCATATGATTATTTAAATAACTTTGTACCCGAAAGCCCTTACAGCAAATCTTACATTCATAAGTTTTGTTACTGTTGTGTATTTTCATATGCTTGTTCAAATAAATTTGTAATATAAAGCTCTTGAAGCAAATCTTACATTCGTAGTGCTTATCATTTTTGTGTATTTTCATATGATTATACAAATAATGTTGTGCTGTAAAAGTCTTAGAACAAATCTTGCATTCGTAATTCTTATCATTGCTGTGTGTTTTCATATGTTCGTTCAAATGATGTTTTAATTTATAGCTCTTTGAACAAACTTTACATTTATAGATTTTGTCATCGCTGTGTGTTTTCTTATGTATGTATAAAGAATATTGTAATGTAAAGACCTTAGAACAAATCTCACATGTGTAATTCTTATCACTGTTGTGTGTTTTCATATGTTGGTACAGTGCTTGATAATTATTATAACTTTTAGAGCAAATTTTACATATATGATTCTTATTATTGCTGTGTATTTTCATATGTCTGGTAAGAGAATCCTTTAGTGTAAAGTTCTTCGAACAAATCTGACATAAGTAGTTCTTATTGTTGCTGTGCCTTTTATTATGAACGTATAATTGTCGATTAGTTTTAAAGCTCTTAGAACAAATTTTACATACATGGTCATTAATTGCTATCGCGATTTTCTTTTCTGAATCACATGTATGGACGTACGAATTTAAAGCTTCTGATGTCTCAGTTTTCACTTCTTTAAAGAATACAATATTTTCATTTCCACGTGTGCAAACGTTAAATTTCTTTTCATCTGCAAATGATTGATTGATTAATAAATAATTTATGTTAAAATACAGGTACAAGTTACATTAGTGTAAGTGTAGTAACGTTTAGAATACTTATGTAATGTCTTGGTATTTCAGGTTGTTGAGATCATATTAAAAAGACAAAGAAAGCAAGCGATTATAAAAAAATTGAATATCAACCCTCACATCTTCAAAACTGTTTCACAGATGTATTTTTTTATTTCGTTTATGAAATATTTTAAGGATATCCAACCCGTTCAATTAAACCAGAAATCACTCAACCCTCCCGAATTCAACACAAACCATTCCAACCAAATTAATTATGACGGTATAGATACAGTTCAGTTAGGTTGCTAGTTGCTACTAAATAAATGCAACTTATTTTGGAATAAATATAGCCAAATAGTTCTTCACTGAACTAGCACACACTGTAAACAAATGTTATATAGTTTGTTACCTTGACTAACATTCTCATGATCTTCTCCAATTTTTACAACTTTAAAATTATATCATGATCATGTTCAACCTCTGCTTGAAAGGTGTAGATTGTCTTTGGTAATTGAAATAGCTTGTTGTAAACGTATATTTAACCAAGAAACTATCCATATAATTTGTTTTTCATTACTAATTTGTAAACGAAAAAGCAGCAATTCATTCATTTATACTTCACTGTATATACTTCCTCTATATTATTGTCATACATTTACACATTCAACCGATGTTTATTAAGCCAGGTCGTTACACAAGGGTTATTCTTCGCTTTACAATTAATCTTCTTCATTTATTTGATCAACGCTTACTGAAAAATATGATTAACAAACAATATTAACAATCGTCACGACAATATTTTTAAAGCTCTAAAAAATAAGACATTGGTCTCCATACAAGTGAAGAAGATATGGTTCGAACCCACAAACCAAGACATTACATGCAAATTATGTATTATTGAATACCTAAATGGGGTTTTCATTACCATTTTATTTTAATTTCAGATCAAAACAAAATATGTAGTGAGTAAACAACATATTTAAACCCAACAATAATATACTAACTCAGATTTTTATCATAAATACATAATATTCTTACCATTCTCAATCTTAGTATCCATCACCTCTCCTTTCAATTCGTACTTGTTCTCCGTAATAGCACAGTTAATCGTTTGTTGATTTTATTTAATAAACAAATTCTTTAAATAACAAGCAGTTAATAGGGAGTTAAGGCACACCAAGGATTTAAACGTTATGACGTGAGTTAAGGCCTTTCTTATGACGTACGTATGTACGTTATCATGATTGTCAATAATGTCAAGTTTATTTTTGTAGAATATATTAGGATTAGAGATTTATGGATTTATGCATATATTTATTGTTTGATTTTTTAAGGTTATGCCGATTATGTTGTTTTTGTTATTTAAAGAAATCAAAAAACTGACAGATGGTCGAGTGCGATCGCGTATATCCGGCTAGAGTCGGGGGATAATACCACGTTTTCGGTGCACGTAGAAAGCCGTAAAGTTACGTCTCGTAACGCAATGAAAATTGAAACTGCGCATGCGTAGTTGTAAAAAGATACGTTCGCGTATGTTCGTGATGTGCAACCTTAACTCCCTAATGTTTCTTTTATGTTTAAAACATAAAACTACTTTCTCTTATATTTCTTACTATTTAATCAAAAATAAAACATTTTCAATTTATAACTTAAATCATAGAACTAAAAGAAAAAAATATGGATTTTGAGTATGGTAAGAATACTCATTTTCTGATCTGATATTAGTACATTTTTAACTGTTAAATATTTCCTTTTAAATCTTAGTACACCACTCCTGTTAAGTATTCAGTAGAAGACTAGAAGACACTAGAATCAAATAAAACGTGGCAAGGAAAACTTCTTACTCTGAGGGCTTAGAGCTTAGAGTAACAAACAAAAAAAGATTTTTTAGCAAACATAAAATTATGTATTATGTAATTTGAAAATAAGCAATGACCATTTATTTTTGTGAAAGAAGCATCTAAAAACCCTGACTGGCGTTGATATACAAAGAACTAGCATTAATATATAAAGACATTTGTTAACGTTCATTTTCAATCGCGATCATCACACAACAACTAAAACTAGTTACGTGGTGGTTGTTCTAAGCCCTCGAACTAATCCGAGCAGAAAGTAATACAGAACGTATAACACTAAATTTGTATGTAATGTCTTGGTTTGTCTGATCAGTACATATCAATAAGTTGATATCAAAATAAACTTCGACATGACAAATCATACATAGATATAGAGGTTGTGCCATCAACCTTTCATTTTTTTTTTCCTATAGCAAATAATAATTGTAAATAAATTTGAAATGCATATACTTCAATTATTCATTTCTTTTCGGATGTTTTAAATAAAAGCAATATGTTGCATAGAAAACATAATGTAATGTAACAAAAATTGAAGTTATTGCTGGATAGCACATTCTTTTGTAAGAGGAATCAGTACATGTCCTGTTCTGGCATTAGGTCGCCCTCCAGTTTTTAGAGGACTCCTTCGGCTGGTGCTCGAAATCCATTGGCTGGTGATTTGCTGTGGTCCCAGCTCCTCCCACAGTTCCTCGAAATATTCGGTCTCCGGCTCATATTCCGGGGAGATTGGGGTTGGTTGGGATTTGGTTGTATCGGGGACTGGATTCCGGCTTTCGAATTCCCGGAGCAGTTTCTCGAAGTCATATCCCCCCAAAGCCGTTGAAGAAGGAATATGGAGTACAGGGATTTCCTGAGGGTAAACAAGGTTTAATTTAATACACTTTCAATACATTTTTTCCAGTTGGTTTTCTTCTCGCTATACAGGATGTCCCCGGGAAAACGAAACACCCTCAATATCTAAGAAACTAATTTTTTTTCTTAAAATCGCTGAAACACGTAAACTTTAGATGGATGGGGGACAACTTTTGGCGAAGAAATGATCGCCATATCTTCAACCCCATAGCGGCAGGGGTGACAACCCTAAAATTCTTAAATTACACAAGGGGTTGAGTGATATCTCATTTAAAAGCTTACATAATTTGCATTTCAACGGTGTAAAAATTTTTGAAATCCATCGATTTGTTTTCGAGAAATTATCTTTTCAAGATAACTATGGTACAAAACAGAAAGGGCAATTTAGATAGAAAAACAGTCAAGATTTATTTGAGAAGTTGTTGGAAATGGCCTTTTACAATTATACAACCGTTGCTCAAACCCACGACGTCTTTAAAAAATTTACGAGATAAAATGTACAATTCTATCTCTTGCCTGCCGTGCAGTCTCCTCTGAAATTGTTCAAAATGTACGTTGTGGGTTTGAGCAACAACGTTTGTATAATTGTATGGAAGTTGGGGAAGGCCATTTCCAACAACTTCTCAAATAAATCTTGACTGTTTTTCTAACTAAATTGCCCTTTCTGTTTTGTACCATAGTTATCTTGAAAAGCTAATTTCTCGAAAACGAATAGATGGATTTCAAAAATTTTTACACCGTTGAAATGCAAATTATGTAAGCTCTTAAATGAGATATCATTTATCCCCTAGTGTAATTTAAGAATTTTAGGGTTGACACCCCTGCGGCTAGGGGGTTGAAGATATGGCGATCATTTCTTCGCCAAAAGTTGTCCCCCATCGATCTAAAGTTTACGTGTTTCAGCGATTTTAAGGACAAAAATTAGTTTCTTAGATATTGAGGGTGTTTCGTTTTCCCGGGGACATCCTGTATATGTAGAAAAAAGAAACAAAAACAACAGAAAAAATATTATATTAGATACAAAGTTTTAAATATTCAATTTACCAATATTATACACTGCTCAAAGAAATTAGCGGAACACGATTTTGAAGGTCTCTTATTTTTTAGATAAATGATCAATTTGAGTTTTTATTATGGTATATTATTCTTTTGACTTTTATTAACAGCAAACAAAATTTTCATTTTTCTATGTATTTCAGTATTTTGGAAACGGCAAAATGTAAAAAAGTCACAAAAACAAAGTGATATTAAACCATTAGCGAATACAAAAATGCAACTTCGGCACTGGAGATCTCTGCTTTTTGCTGATGAGTCCTGGACGTCCTGGAGAGAGATATACGGCTGTTGCTATTCAGGAAGTGGACAGATTTGGAGGTGGTTCGGTAATGATTTGGGGTGGCATTGATATCGATGGCCGCACCTACTTGGTTGTCTTTCCCCAGCGTCTAAGCGCACTTATTTATGTGGACATCATCTTGCAAGAGCATGTTATACCTTTTGCAAACAACTTTGGAGATGGTTTTAATTCTACAACAAGAAATGTTATTCGAAGCATGTCTCGACTATGTCAGGCTCTAATTGGTGCTCATGGAAGACATACACGTTACTAGAGCTCGATATTCCAACTCCAATAGAACTTAGACAACATTGCATGTGACCCGACACTCTTTGTTTTTGGTACTGTTTTGAAACTTTTGCCTCCATTTAACCTTACCTCCACTTAACCGTTAAATTAAGACTTATTTTTGATTGTTTCTTGTTAAGTAATATTGTAAGGTTAATATACCATGGTGAATACTTCCATTCGTCTTTTATTTAGATTATAGCGAACGATTGAAAAAGTGTTCCTCTAATTTCTTTGAGCAGTGTATCAATATTATTTTGTACAGCCTACACATCATGTGCAGTACTGACTGACGAGTATATTTTTAGATCGTCTACATAACCCAAAATACCACAAGACAAGCAAGTTAACAAATCGTTAATGAAAAGGTTAAAGAGCAACGGACCTAATTGGAGCTCTGGGGCACGCAGAAGTGGAGATAAAAGTGTGAGAACGAAATCCATGGATAGTCGGGTTGCCATAGACTTTCATTTCATCAGTAAATAATGAACACGGACACTTAACAATTATGCATATACACCGAAAATAATAAAGGGTCAAGGACCGATCCATGTGGTACACCACTCAATAGTGGATCAGCTTCCGAATACTCGGATTCCAATATCACACGGAAAGTCTTGTCACTCAGAAATCCTGTGATCCATTTCAGAAGTTAACCTCTTACGCCAAAATGATCCAACTTTTGTATAACCTTTTGTGGCGCACTCTGTCACAAGCCTTGCTTAAGTCAATGTACACTACGTCAATGGATTTACCGACGTCAACACTGCCGGACCATTCAGTTATACAGCGGACCGAATTTGTAACGGCAGATCTGCCCGGCACAAATCCATGCTGTGTAGTGGGTATAACGCCAGATTCTATGAGGAACAAGACAGACAGCAGGTGTTTGGGGAAGTATGTCCTATAGGAAGAAAGAAGGAGAAAAGGGCCAGGAAGGGCAAGGTTATAAAACATGAAGTGACAGAAAAGTAGTCTTACAGCAAATTGTGAAATAAACAATCAATCGGGTGCCAGATAATTTCTTAAGCTCACATCCAACGCAAAATAAAGCATTTTGAGTTACACTAAATTCTAAACTATGAATGACTAAATATTTAGACGATTTTTTAGATTTTGAAAAATTCATTATAGCAGTTCTTTAATAAGTATGCTAGACAAAGTTAATATCATGTATTTAACAAAATATTGAGTTCCACCTTATAATCTATCTATATTAATAAAAATGAATTTGCAAAATGTCCGACGGAGCATCACTTGAGAACGGCTCGACCGATTTGGCTGATTTTTTTTTTGTTGTGTTCGTAATTGTCAGGACAAGGTTTGTATGAAAGAAAATTTTTGGAAAATCCACGGAAAAAGTCGGAAATTTTTAGCGTATT
>JAFFZR010019512.1:0-11306 GCA_018397195.1 Lethrus apterus | reverse complement strand
TTCATCCTTCGAACTGCATCAATATGTCTTATGCACCTCACATCAATAATAATAAAAGAAATTATTATAAATTATTTATTTACCGTTATTATAATTATAATGAAATTTGCAAAATTATTTTCTCCAAAACTCTTTTAATAGCGGTTTTAGAGAAAAATTGTCGTATAATTAATTATAGCAGGCAACCAGAGCAACTTAAAAATATAAAAATATACCGGGTGTTTAGTTTAAAAAATTAATCTTCATGCTTGTATCTTAGCAACTTGATGTTCTTTTGTTTTATAATTTATTGCGCGAAATGCGCATTGCAAGGTACTTAAACTTTATCCATTTAACCAAGTTTGTATCTCTTTAAATAAAAAAGTTAGCTATTGTAGAATGTTTCCGTGAACAGACTGTATACAGAGTGCGCCAACGAAAGCAGTTCAGCTTGTTTTTTCGACTTTTTAATCAATTTCCAAAAAAAAATGATCAAACAGGTCAATTTTTATTTTAAAGGGGACACTTGATTTAGCTATTTTCACTCGGGTTACATCAACCCTTAAATAGGGGGGCTGTCACCCCAATAATTTTAAATGGGAATATGGGTTAAACCATACGTTTTTTAAAGTATATAATTTTGTTGTTACAACGGTTTTTTTATTTTTGAAATTCGAACCAGTAGTTTTGAAACATAGCGTTTTAAAAATTTATTATCTAAAAAAATAGGTGGAAGCCGGTGGTGAACATTTTCAACATTTAATCCGTTAACATGCAAGTACCTATTTTTTCGATAATAAATTTTTAAAACACTATTATTCAAAAACTACGGTTCGAATTTCAAAATTAAAAAACCGTTGTAACAACAAAATTATAGACTTCAAAAAAACGTATCGTTTAACCCCTATTTCCATTTAAAATTATTGGGGCGACAGTCCCCCCACTTAAGGGTTGATGTAACCCGAGTGAAAATAGCTAAATCAAGTGTCCCCTTTAAAACAAAAAATAACCTGTTCGAGCATTTTTTTGTAAATTGATTAAAAAGTCGAAAAAACAAGCTGGACTGTTTTCGTTGGCCCACCTGTATAAGATACAATTTCTAGAGTCCGTGTATTTCATTCGTGTATAAACATTCTTATTTCACGTTTTAAGAAAAAAATATTTAAGTACACTTTACAATAACGTAATTGCAGAGATAAAGTGTCATTTAAGAAATAAATTTTTGTACATCATCGTAGATGAAACAACTGATGTAACGGGATACATTGTCAATTGTGTGTTAGATGAAAATATTTCACCAAAATCTTTTTTAATAAGCCGTAAAGGATTGGCGAAAACTTATAGTTTAGAGATTGTTAGATTTGTTAATCAGAGCTAGTTGATAGGCTATGGGCGTTCTGGACCAACAACACGGGTTATTTCCTATGGAGGTCCCAATTCACTTTACTTCCGGTTCAGATCTCCGCTACAATAGTTCGGATTTCCACCACCCCTGATGTAGTTCTTATTTCTACCGCAAGATGTCACGTGGGTCGTATTTCGAATTTTGACCACAAGATGTCGCTACCGGTTGTTTGACAAGTAGATGTAGCCACCACCGCCCAAATTTTGATTTTGTTGACTAGACGATGATGACGTCATGATATTTTTTCGCTGTGTGAGGAATTGAAACAACGGCCGCATATATAGCGTGAACCTAATAGGTTGAGTTAGGTTCGAGCGTGAACCTAATAGGTTGAGTTAGGTTCGCGTTCGAACCTATCAGGTTCGCGTTCGAACCTAACTCAACCTATTAGTTTCATGCTATATATGCGGCCGTTGTTTCAATTCGTCACACAGTGAAAAAATATCATGACGTCATCATCGTCTAGTCAACAAAATCAAAATTTGGGCGGCGGTGGCTACACCTACTTGTCAAACAACCGGTGGGGATATTTTGTTTGTGGTCAAAATTCGAAATATGACCCACGTGAAATCTTGCGGTAGAAATAAGAACTACATCGGGGTGGTGGAAATTCGAACTATTGTAGCGGAGATCTGAACCGTAAGTAAAGTGAATTGGGACCTCCATAAGAAATAACTCGTGTTTTTTGGTCCAGAACGCCCATAGCCTATCTACTAGAGCTTAATGGTGTTTTTTGCTTCAGAAACTGTCCCAATTGACAAAATTCATTCACTAAGTGTCCCAGCACCTTACATGACAAAATCAGTCAATTTTGATTTTTTTATGAAAACTTAGTTCACGTTAACATGCTTAGCACATGCATTACATGTAGCTGAAGAAATCAGACGTCAGCTTCAATTAATTAACTCTCCAGTAAGTAACGTGAAAAAATATTTATTAAAGCGCCATTTCGAGTCCAAGTGTACAAAGAAAAATTACCCAATACCAAAAATTACAATTTTTATGTATATTCGAAAATACTTGCATATTTTTAATTTCTTCTACAATAGCTAACTTTTTTATTTAAAGAGATACAAACTTGGTTAAATGGACAAAGATTAAGTACCATGCAATGCGCATTTCACGCAATAAATTATAAAACAAAAGAACATCGCGTTGCTAAGATACAAGCATAAAGATTAATTTTTTAAATTGAACATCCTGTATATTTTTATATTTTTAAGTTGCTCTAGTTGCCTACTATAATTAATTGTAAGGCAATTTTTCTCTAGGATCGCTAGTTAAGGAACAATAATTCCTTGCATTCTGGGTGTTCACGAATTATTCTACAATAGCTAACTTTTTTATTTCAAGAGATACAAACTTTGTTAAATGGACAAAGTTTAAGTACCTTGTAATGCGTATTTCGCGCAATAAATTATAAAACAAAAGAACATTGGGTGGCTAAGATACAACGGTAACGATTAATTTTTTAAATTGCACATCCTGTATATTTTTATATTTTTAAGTTGCTCAGATTGCCTGCTATAATTAATTATAAGACAATTTGTCTCTAAAACCGCTATTAAAAGAGTTTTGGAGAAAATAATTTTGCAAATTTCATTATAATTATAATAGTGGTAAATAAATAATTTATAATAATTTCTTTTATTATTATTGATGTGAGATGCATAATACATATTGATGCAGATGAAAAACATTTATAAAACAACTTGTTGCAAGAGGAGGACCGATAACAATATTTCTTTTTGGTTTTTATTATTTTATTACTTTATTTTTTAACTTCTTGACTAGCGATCCTAGAGAAAAATTATCTTATAATTAATTATAGCAAGCGACCAGAGCAACTTAAAAATATAAAAATATACAGGGTGTTCAATTTAAAAAATTAATCTTTATGCTTGTATCTTAGCAACGCGATGTTCTTTTGTTTTATAATTTATTGCGCGAAATGCGCATTGCAAGGAAGTTAAACTTTGTCCATTTAACCAACTTTGTATCACCTTAAATAAAAAAGTTAGCTATTGTAGAATAATTCGTGAACACCCAGAATGCAAAAAATTATTATTTTTTTTAACTCCATAACTAGCGATCCTAGAGAAAAATTGTTTTATAATTAATTATAGCATTCAACCAGAGCAACTTAAAAATATAAAAATATACAGGGTGTTCTATTTAAAAAATTAATAGTTATGCTTGTATCTTAGCAACGCGGTGTTCTTTTGTTTTATAATTTATTGCGTGAAATGCGCATTGCATGGTACTTAATCTTTGTCCATTGAACCAAGTTTGTATCTCTTTAAATAAAAAAGTTAGCTATTGTTGAATGTTCCCATGAACAGACTGTATACATACATGAAATTCTTTTAACAGAGTGTCCGGAAAATTTTTCCATCACTGTATATAATAAAAATTACCTATATCATTTTATCAAGTAATAATAGTAAATAAAACACATAAGTTATAGACAACTCAATCATTTATTACAGTTTGCAAAATAGCTACAAGAAACGAATAATTGAATTAAAAAAATCCATTTTCCGACAGGGAAACCACACATTCAACACAATGTTGAAAAAAGAATAAAAAATCGATATCAAGTAAATTTTCCGACGTTGTGGTGGAATATTCACTTAGATGCTCGGTTCGTCCGTCCATGACGTTATCGAAACCGTTCAACCGCGAAAACTCCTTTTGCTTGTTCTTCTTACCGACAGCATCGGCGAACCGCATTTGCGGACGATATCGTACCCGCCACACATTGTTTACTAATGTGATTATTTCCCATCGAGTTTCTTGTACAATTTGCGTTCGGGATTTTCGAGTGCCCATTGATGTAAACCGACGTAATACGATTACGGTATCGATATAATAAACACTCGAGTTTCAAGAGGTTTTGCGGATTTCTCGTGGTTTATCCAACACGGAAAGTAAAGCTTTTAAAGGATTTAAAAAAAAATGCGAATTACGTGCATTAAACACCAAAAATATTAGTAAGAAAAAAAATTGTAAATTGCGATTTTATTGAAGTGGAGAAAAGCCAAATTTCTGCAAATTTGTTCGAATAAACGTCATTTATAGAAAAAAATTTCACAAATTTTATGGACTAGTTCCCGTCAATCTAGCATGTTCCTATCGCATACTACGAACCTTCAAATCTTTCTATTTTACAAAAATTGTTGAGTTGGGCCGGAAAAATTGTTGTGTTTAAAATTTTGGAAATTGAATATTCGACAAAATAAATCATAAGAAAAAGTACACCTGGAAAAATGGATTTTTCATATTATCTTTCTTTCCATTCCATCTTCGTCTCTTTGTATTTCTTTTTTAATAATTCGATGTTTTAACTTTTTTTGAAATTTTTACTGCTTTGTATTGGCGTTTATGGGCACAATTCTTTTGTTAATAATAATAATAATTTTTTATTTAATATGAAGTCAATTTGACTTTTCGTATGCTTCATCAACTACCAACAGAATACCTTAAATATTACCGATCATAAAAACAACATTTTGAAATATTCCTTTGTGAGGTTTCTCGTATGATTTATGGTTGTCATTTGGGCGTACGAGAAAAAGCAATCGGACGGTTCAGGCAACATGGCCCGACTTTAATTCGTAGTTTGCCGTGAGTCCATCCTTTCACCCCGCTCGAAAACAATAGAACGCTGACAGTAAAATTATATCACTTCACCTCAGGCATGCGTTTGATTGATGTTTCAAGAGCCATTAGGGCACTTATCGAGAAACAGTCGAAATGTACCTTAGACTGCTAATTATCGAAAAAAATAATTACCGCTTCAAAATCGCAATTATCTACGTGAAATTATAGATTTTTAAATTTTCTTTTATTCGTGTTTTGAGTTATTTTTAAAATGGGCTTTGGTCGACGTTATTTTTTAATGCTTCGATTTAATCGAAAATTGAGCAGATGTCCGCCGACTCGACACAAATCCCGAATTATTCGAGCAAACCGTCGAAGAAAAACGGAGCGTAACGCGGCGTGAAAGCGCCATAACCGATCCCGAAAAAAAAGGTAATTACGATCTGTTTTCAATCGACTTGAGCACGTACGTTCGAAGCATTTTGTTGCAATCGTTTTATTATGACTCCGATTGATTGTTGGTAAATCATCCAGGCCGGAAAAAATGTGAGAAAACGTCCACGAGGTGTATTTGTGGTTTGAAGATGCAAATGTGCATGAAAACACAATGAAGTTTCTAGAAACGTTTGAAATTTCGTCGTGAAAAAAATAACATCGAGATGACGATTTGCAATGATTGATTTGGGTTTATTCAAAATTCAAATTTAATTTTTGCATTAAAAAACTACAATTTTTTTTATTGATTGGGTTGGGTTGGGTTGGGTTGGGTGGCGCATCGTGGGTTTTAATCTAAATATTCCAAGTGTTCTCAAAGAGTGCGTATAATGTATATAATTTTTATATTTAAAAGAATTAATTTTAACCCAAAATAACGAATTGGGTTTGTTCACAATTCACATTCAAATTAAGCAGTTTAAAAGAAAAAATTGTTGAATTATTTGTTGGGTTGGAATTATGTTTGGTTGGAATTATGTCACTTCAGAATTTACACGAATTTTCTGTGTAAAAAAATCTGCTAAACCCAAACACAGATAACTTTGTTTATACGAATTTTAATTCTAAATTAAATGCATTTTTATTGAATTATTCTTATAATTCAAAAATTAATTCAATTTTTGTGTTTTGAGGTAATAAAATTATCAACCTTACTGGGTTGGGTATGAAAAAATTTGGGTTTAAATTTATATGAAAAACAAACCCAACCCAAAGTAACCAGGCGTTATAAAATTATGTATGTTAAAAAATTTCGAATAAAATTATTTGTTTTTAAATTCGATTGTTTTTGTGACGTCAACATTAAAATTACGCCTCTGTTGTAGTCAAATTTGTATTATTTTTACTGATTTGCATTTTCTCCATTTTCACACGTTCTATAATTCTATAATTTTGGTTTAAATTTATATGGAAAACAAACCAACCCAGGCTTTATAAAAATATGTATATACAGTGTGTCGCAATTTAGACTGCACCACCCCTGTATTTTTTTTATATATTATCGATTTAAAAAATTTCTTTTTTTTAATTATACCCCTCACTAAATAGTACTTTTAAGGTATGTTTCTTTCTCTTCACGGTAAAATGCTAGTCTACTACGATTTAAAATAAACAGCAAAATTGAAGAAGTCGTATTAGGGATTTTTTTATCAAAAAAACTTGTTAATAAAAGTTGTTCAGAATCGTTCAAATAAGCTAAATCCAAATTTCATTAAAAACAAAAAAAAATTGAAAATCCCTCTTATTTCTTAGTCCAAAAAATGCGAGTAATAATCTCACAAGTTGGCCATGATTTGTTATTTTACTCTTTTAATTCAATACAATAAAACAAAAAACGATGCTTAATTACTTAAATAACCGTATTTTCAACTAAATCACAATTAGCATGTGTACTTGGATATTTTTTGAGATTTTCAATTTTGTTTGTTTTTAATGAACGTTTGGATTTAGCTTATTTGGACGATTCTGAACAACTTTTATTAACAAGTTTTTTTGATACAAAAATCCCTAATACGACTTCTTCAATTTTGCTGTTTATTTTAAATCGTAGTAGACTAGCATTTTACCATGAAGGGAAAGTAACATACCCTAAAAGTACAATTTAGTGAGCGGTATAATCAGAAAAAAGAAATTTTTTAAATCGATAATATATAAAAAAAAATACAGGGGTGGTGCCGTCTAAAGTGCGACACACTGTATGTTAAAAAATTGTCAATAAAATTATTTGATTTTAAATTCGTTTCTTTTTTGACGTCTACATTAAAATTACGCCTCTGGCGTCGTCAATTTGTATTATTTTTACTGATTTGCATTTTCTCCATTTTCTCACGTTCTATTCAATACCCCTTTTTTTTCCAAACGAACACATCGTCTGAACTTATCCTCTTGAATTTCGCAAAGTACACAGAAAAATGGCCCACATCCGGTTCCAAGTTCGCAAACGCACGTATTACACCCACATCCAAAGCGAACGGGTTGTAATACAATGAGACGTAAAGCAAAAGATTCCGATTACGTCTCCTTGCACACGTAATGGAAAACGTATATACTTTACCTCGATAAAATGCGGTCCATATCTTAGGAAGGTGACAACCGTCTTCAAATCGCAAGCAAGGTTGATAGCTTGCAGCGTGCGCGTTGTAAATCGCACAGGTGAGTCGAATTACACTGTAAGTTCGTTTAAATGGTCGTAAAATCTTCTTTGTTTTACGCCTGTTTTGTTTACGGTTGAGGACTCTATTTGGATTGTCAAGCGTTTTGTAATTTGCGTCAACAAGGACATTAAAAAAATCAGAAAGTATAAAAAAATTAACAGTAATAACAACAATAATCTTGAAATTTCAGGACTGACTAAAAGGAAGAAAAATTCCCTTTGCCATTAAATAAGGCTTAAACTGCAGATACATTGACTCTTTTGAAGTTATTAAGCTTTTGCTTAAAAAAATATCCGCTCACGGAATAAATATTTATTTAACTAAAAGATATAAAATTAAAGAAAAAAAGAAAAACAATAATCACCCATAGAGACGGCAAAAAACAAAACATAAAAAAAGGAAAATAAATTTACACCGACGTTCGGCATGCTTTTTATTTTGCGTTGACTTTCTTGAACGTCTTGTTCTAGTTTCATTTTCACTAATCTGGGAGTTCGACTCTGACATACTTCCTCGGACGATTTATAATTGCTCATCAAGTACCTACACTTAATGAATTAGCAGAAGAAAAATGTATAAATTTGAAAGTATGACTAAAAGATCGATTGAAATGGAAAAATAAATAAACAGAAAAAAGATGAGGAATAAGTTGAGAAAATCTGTAAAAATGTGGATATAAAACTATTTAAGGATATTTTCATACAGTGTGGTGATAAAGTTTGGAACAAAATTCATAAAAGCGTTCTATAATCTTTTTAAGAAAATCGCTCGAACAGGTCAATTTTTGTTTTTGAAATGCCGTCTTCTGACGTTAATTTTTTTGGAATGACGTCATTTGTTTTTGCACAATGACGTCACCATATTTTTATTTTAATGACAAACCCCACTTTTTTTTCTGTTTTTAATAGACCTTCTTACTACTTAAACGGTGATGTAAAAAAATTGGTACCTTACATAACAATTTTTTTGAATAAATGACATTTAAATTTTTTCTTTTAAATAAGTTTTAATTTTTTGCAGAAAAAAAGGTTATTTTTTTCAGAAAAGTTCTTATGTAAAGAATTAATTCGGTAATCACCACTTAAACATCAAGGTGGTCTATCAAAAGCAAAAAAAAAATAAGAGGTGTCATTTAAAAAAATCGATAATGACGTCATAGCACCTTAAAGCTTCACACTTCATCTTAGATGCATAAATTACTGTTATTTGCTTTAATTTAGAATGTTTACGATTATTATTTTTACTAAATTATAACCACTGACGATCTAAAGTAAATGTGTCATTTATTCAAAAAAATTGTTATGTGAGGTACCAATTTTTATATATCACCGTTTAAGTAGTAAGAAGGTCTATTAAAAACAGAAGAAAAAAGTGGGGGTTGTCATTAAAAAAAAAATATGATGACGTCATTGTGCAAAAACAAATGACGTCATTCCATAAAAATTAATGTCAGAAGACGGCATTTTAAAAACAAAAATTGACGTGTCCGAGCGATTTTCTTAAAAACATTATAAAACGCTTTTATGAATTTTGTTCCAAACTTTATCACCACACTGTATATGAGATGAAATCTTGCTTAATTGGGAAAGAAGAGCAAAGAAAAAGTTACAAAGCTTTTTTTCTTAATGAAGAAAAAAAATTATGGGATAAGAAGATAAGGAATAAAATTCAATTTTTTAACTTTTTTGCTTTTTGTAAGACAACATCTGACGATACTGCATCCTTTTAAAAATTTTCATAGATCTGAACTAGGGCTGCCAACTGAAATATCTTTACCAGTTAACCGGTTTATTGATTCACACCGGATTTACTTCCGTTAAAAAGCCGGTATTAAAATCGGGTTTGAAGTAAAAAACTCTTGCTAACTAACGATATTTAATAATTTTTGAAAACTAAAAAAAATTTAATCGTTTAAAGCGTAAGTTGCAAGCAATTAAAAATACATTTGTATACAATTTTAGTTCACATTTTTTCCTAAATATTCACCGGATATTTTGCACAATTTCTCGAATCATTCGAACCGTACTTTATGCTTTTACAAACCGGATGTCGTTATCGTTATTAATAAACTATTTAATCGAATAAATCGTCAAACAATGGGGCCCGTCAAGTGCGTTCGGACGAAAGTGAAACGCAGTTCAAAACACTTGTCCGAAATATCAATTCCATCGAGCGAAATGAATGCGCTTACTGTGCTGTATTTAATTAGGCATCCTACGCGTATCTAGAAAAGTATCGTATTAATAGATAACGAGCAACTGGACGCATATTTCTACTCTTTATGACGATAACCATTGAACCAAAACATGCATTATCGCAATACGAAGAAAATTCCATGTAATTATTATTTTGTTCGAAAGGTTTGTTTAAATAACTTTTTTATATAACAATCGGCCGTATTCTGTAACTTTCATATCAACTTGTTCACAGAACAATATTGTTATCATTATAGAAACAAGTTTTTGATTGGTCGAAAAAACAAATTGTCATGGTGATAATAAGAATAAGAATAACAACATAACAACTTTGCTAAAAGTTACAGAATACGGCTGATAGTCTGCAAAATAGTTTTGATAATTTTCAAATGTGAGAAATAAAGTTAAAATGTTTGAAAAAGGATTAAATTGACCAAATTTGTGTATAAGATGTAAAGAATTTCAACTTACGGGCCAGGCAATTGATTATTAATGAGCGTGAAAAGTATCTTGATTTACAAAGCTATCATCACGTAAATTAAATTATTTAAATGTAAACTTTTATTCATTATTAACATAAAAAATATTTGTATAAAAAGTACTTAGTACACAGATTGGGAAATATGTACTAATTACAACGAATTATCAGTTCGAAAAAAAAAAATAATTAAACAACATTGAGAAATATATTTGGAAGAAAAATTGATGTTAAAAAGCCAATTTTCTAAAAAAAAAAAAAATTGTCAATTGAAACACACGGCTCATCAATACAGTATGTTCATGGGAACATTCCACAATAGCTAACTTTTTTATTTGAAGAGATACAAACTTGGTTAAATGGACAAAGTTTAAGTACCTTGCAATGCGCATTTCGTACAATAAATTATAAAACAAAAGAACATCGCTTTGCTAAGATACAAGCATAAAGATTATTTTTTTAAATTGAACAACCTGTATATTTTTATTTTTTTAAGTTGCTCTGGTCGCCTGCTATAATTAATTATAAAACAATTTTTCTCTAGGATCGCTAGTCTCCTTAACTAGCGATTAAAAAAAAATAATATTTTCTTACATTCTGGGTGTTCACGAATTATTCTACAATAGCTAACTTTTTTATTTAAGGAGATACAAAGTTGCTTAAATGGACAAACTTTAAGTACCTTGCAATGCGCATTTCGCGCAATAAATTATAAAACAAAGGAACATCGCGTTGCTAAGATACAAGCATAAAGATTAAATTTTTAAATTGAACATCCTGTATATTTTTATTTTTTTAAGTTGCTCTCTTCGCCTGCTATAATTAATTATAAGAAAATTTTTCTCTAGGATCACTAGTCAAGGAGTTAAAAAATAAAATAATAAAAACCAAAAAGCAAAAGAAATAAACAATAAAAGAATTGTATTATAAATTATTTATTTACCACTACTATTATAATTATAATGAAATTTGCAAAATTATTTTCTCCAAAACTCTAT
>JAFFZR010019510.1:0-11462 GCA_018397195.1 Lethrus apterus | reverse complement strand
TTTAAAATTGCAAAGTTGTATGTGGTTGCGCACAAACGAAACACTCCGTATAAATGAAAATAATTTTACGTAGTAGAGACCATAAATCCAAACAACTTTCGTCTTACAATATTTTTTGTATTTTGCATAACAATGGAGATATCGAAGAATATCGCACTAATGTGACACCCTGTATATAGCAAGCGATATTATTTGCGAGAATATGATTGGATCTAATTTCTGTGATAAAACCAAGCAAAGCAAAACCAAGCAATAGATGGAGCTCAAAATGAAAAAAAAAAATAGTTTTTTTAACGTTTTCTTTCGAGTTTAATATGTTTTTATCAGTTTCTTATTTATAAAATATAATAGATGTCTATCTCTTCTTATTTTTCAGATATCAGCTTAAAGCCTCTGCGCTTGAACACTATTTTTCTGACATTCAAAATAAACTTGTAACATATTTACTAGTTCATTCAATGTATTTTCCATTTTCGCATGGCTAACAGTAAACAAAACGAAGTTCTTTCGGCACTTTGAAACGTTAAATACGCGACGCAGTTGTTTTACGATTGCTTAATTATTATCATCAATTGTTTGTCCAGAGAATATCGGATTTAACAGCCTAGCTCAAACCAGTTTTTTGCATTTTAAATTAAAAAAAAAAAAAATTTCGCTTACAACAAATAAATACTGTTTAAAAAAGAATTTTTATCGCCAAGTTGTAGCTAAGACTGCCCCATTTAATAATATACAGGCTGTTTCACTGGCCGGGAATTCTTCAATAACTAGTAAACAGTGACGAATGGAAAAAAGTTTCTACAAACAGTTGTAGGATTATGATTGGTCTATAATTTAAAAATATTGAGATGTATACAGGATGTTTCATAACTGTGGTATAAACTTCAATTTTGTTTTTTAAATACAATACCCACAATATTATTGTATGTTTGGAAGTACCAATAAAATATGAACAAAAAAGATATAACATACTTTAGCCCTAAACTCGTTAATTTCCGAGATATTTTTGATTTTCTGAAAATTATGTCACTTGCATTGTTTGAAAAAAGCGGTTGTATTTTAATTGCCTTGCAGAATAATCAGTATATTAAAATACAATTGTAAACACATCTGAAGGTGTAAGTAGGTCTCTACTAAGACATTTCAAAATTTCGTTCACTTATTCCAAAAGGCAATTAAAATACAACCGCTTTTTTCAAACAATGCAAGTGACATAATTTTCAGAAAATCAAAAATATCTCGGAAATTAACGACTTTAGGGCTAAAGTATGTTATGTCTTTTTTGTTCATATTTTATTGGTACTTCCAAACATACAATAATATTGGGGGTATAGTATTAAAAAAAAACAAAAACAAAATTGAAGTTTATACCACAGTTATGAAACATCCGGTATACATTTCAATATTTTTAAATTATAGACCAATCATAATTCTACAACTATTTGTAGAAACTTTTTTCCATTTGTCACTGTTTGCTAGTTATTGAGGAATTTCCTGCCAGTGAAACATCCTGTATATGATTTGTTGATGATTAAATCACAATTGAAGTCGCTATAGTCTTGGGGCCGTTTTGTAGAACAGACTGTATATGTACAGGTGGGCAAATTTCGATGTTTTCATAGGGAATTTCGATAACCATAAAGGATACAGAAAAATTACCCTATCACCTTCGATTGCTTTCTTGGAGAAAAATTCAATGGTGAAAACCAAAGTTGACCATCTTTTGTTTTCGAGTTATGCGCAAAAATTCGATTTTGTCAGTTTTCGTTCTATGACTATATCTTGCTTATTTGAAAAAATGAAGGATAATAATGTCCACGTTCTTCAGGCACTTTTTTGATAAGAATGAAGTGGCGTTGTTAGTTTTTTGAAAAAGTTCTCTAAATTCGAGTTGTGACATAAAGTTATAATTTTTTATATGGAACTCATAGTTGGCTGTGGCTTAAATAAAAAGAGGATGTTTTTGCCTTTTTAACAGTATATAACATGTATGGTCAATTTTTAATTTTCATGCAGATTTTTTAAAAATTCATTCTTTTCAATGTAAGATTTACCTACTTGAATATTCAAATTGACCTCCGTCATTTGCAACACACAATTGACATCGATTTTAAACACTCCGAACTACGTTGTAAATATGCATATTTGATACAGAATTAACACACTATATATAACATTTTCTCTTAGTTCGTTCATATTATTATTAGTATTTTTAAATGGGGTTATTTTATGGGATTGCTAGTCTAGAGACTTAGTGAGTAGGCTAATAACATCAAGGTCCAGAGTTCAAGTCTTAGTGGCGGATATTGTAAACTTATATCACAGATATAAATTTTCAATGTTTGTAACTTTGAATTGGCCTTCCGACCGACTATTCTGATTAGTGATTAGGTTTTCCACGTTTCCCTAATCTTTGGGCCGTTAGTACCTATCCAGCTGTCTCCAAAATTAAGGTTTAACAATTCCGATTTGTTTCTACTATTATGGGGTGGTGCGCCACTTGCTGGAAAAGTATATTCTCTCTTACTCAGCGGCAATGCATCTAAAAATTCCTAGATAACGTATTGGTTTAATATATCATTGGCTATTCAAGTTTTCCTCATAAAAGCTCGGTAAGCCAAAATGCGGTTGTCAAATAGGGCACACCAAACACTAAAACATTGGCTGTGCGATGAGGATTAACATCCGACCACTAATGCTCATTTTTCGATAAAAAATCCCGGTGCTGCCAACATGTTCTTCATCCGTCCAAACGATTCTTGCTGAAAGTGAGGTACCAATTACAAAAGCCAATGCGTCGTTTAGGATCGGTGAGATGGAATTGATGTTGTTCCTTATTTTATAAGGTCTAAATGTGTTTTTCAAAACTGATAATATCCGTCGTCGTGATATACCAGATTCGTCCTCAGTTTCACGGCTTGAAACTAAAGGATTTGCAACTTTCATTCGAATAAATTTGCAGCATCTTCAATATTATATTCTTTGTTCTAGTCTTGTTAAATGTCTCATAATTAATGAGATTTTCTTTCAATTTTCGAAAAATAGATTTATATCCAGAAAGAAGGCTGCCTTCTTTCGATTAAAATATGTTTGACTTACAGCTTCAGAATTATTATTACTCTGAATAAAACATTCAAATATATCAAACTTCATTCGCCTACTACGCGAAAATGAAAACGCCACTGCATTTTTATCAAAAAAGTGCCTCAAGAATGTGGACATTATTTTCCTTCACTTTTCCAAATAAGCAAGATATAGCCATAAAACGAAAACTGAAAAAATTGAATTTTTGCGCATAACTCGAAAACAAAAGACGATAGCCAACTTCACCATAGAATTTTTGTTCCAAAAAAGCGATCGAGGTTGGCAGGTAACTTTTCTGTATCTCCTATGGTTATTGAAATTCATTATGAAAACATCGAAATATACCCACCCTGTAGCTACATATATTCTTGTATCATCGAAACGGGGCGAAAGTAAGCTTCCTAATGGTACAAACTGATATATTTTCATCTTTCATCCGAAGCAACTAAGCTGACTTTTTCGAATTTCGCTACCCAACTATTGTTCGACTCAGTCTCAGCCTTCCTCTGATCACCTCATTTTTGATTTTGTCAAATTCTCCTCAATTTTCATTTCTGATGCTACAACTTTTGACTCGTTACTATGATTAATGTGGGGACCATCACTGTCCTATATATGTTTGTTCTTTTGAGGACTCCCTCTTTTAGTGAAGAAGACGGGCCGAATGAATGAATTAATCTCGAAGTAGCCTGAAATTATATTCTTAATGTCAGCTTCTTAACTTCATCGCTGTCCATAAGTGATCCTAAGTATTTTATATTTTGTGACATGCCCATTTCCCTCTTCTTCTCTTGTGACTACCGCTATTTCCATCTTTCCGGTATTTATCCTCATACCGAATAAAAATATTTGTTGGAAATTTAAATTGAAAACACCATAGCAGACTTAGGTTTGGGCTAAGATCAGCTATCATCTGTTAAAATTAGTGTAATCTATTCCAGAATCACCTATATGCACGTTACTTTTATTTCGTAAACAGAATAGGGCGTCAACATATTTTTCTTAAGGAATTATATTTACAAAGATTAATTTTATAAGTAGGAGTTAATCTTAAATAAAAAGACTAAACTTAAAAAATTTTAATGGATTAAAACATATAACACTTGAGGTAACAAAAACAAAAGAAAATTAAACAAATGGGTGTTTATATGTTACGCTCATTGTACGATTTCAGCCGATGAGCAAAAAAAGACCAGAAGGCCTATTCATAGAAATAGAAAACAAATAATTAACATATCATATCCCACACGCGTTCTGACCATATACATTTTCGTCTACGACTCGAATTCGTACATTGAGCCTAACACAAATATATACAAAAAATAGATTTTTATTAATTTAAATATCAACAGCAGGAGATTTTTGTTAATATTTTGTAAAAGAAAAAAAAATTATAATTAAATTTTGTTCAATATTTAATTTATAAGGCTTTCGATGTACACTGTTAGTCTGCATCAGCAAAAAGTGTATAAAGTTTTAGATTCAATTGTGACGAATTTCTTCTCATAATTTTTTTAGATTTTGGTACATGTCCTTCCCATTCTTCATCTGACGGTGTCACATCAGGATGTGATTTAAATTTTGGCGCATCCCAACATTCTTCTTCCACATATGCAACAGAGTTGCCGAAATAACTTGTTTCAATTTCCCCACAATCAATTTCATACAGTTCTTCTGTTTCATGTTTTTCATAACTTAAATCACTACTTGAATCCAGAATTACAGATTCATTTTTACGATTGCCTATCTCTCTACAAGTGAATTCAAATTCTGCTCTAAAATCGTCCCTTTTTGAAGTATACGTTTGTCCCAAAATACTGGTATCAAATTGATTTTTTTCTAAATCAAGTGCATCTAAATTTTCGATGTTGTAATCAAAATATTCAATATCGTTATCATATAAATCCAGAATTTTTAAATTATTTAAATCACCCAAACCATTTATAAAAGGTACACAATTAGACTGAGCATTTAGCACACGCAAATTTTGTAAATTATTTAAAGTGGATGGAAATTGAAATATTGAGTTGTGTGAAACGTCCAATACTTCTAGATACTTTAAATTTCCTATACAATCAGGCAAACAAAATAATTTATTTTGTGATAAGTACAGTTCTTTAATATTCCTTAGTAAACATATATTTTCTGATAGAAAGGACGTCATTAAGTTATTTAAGTTCAATATTTCTATTTTATCTTTCCAAGAAGGATTATCGAAGAGACATTCATGAAAGTGATTTGGTTTATGTAACATATAAGAAATATTGGACATATTTAGATTGACTAGAGTGCAAATCGACTTCAAAAATGGATAATTATCTAACATAATATCACAATTTTGCAATTCTAACTTTTCTAATTGATACATTGCAACATTATGAAAATTATATTCTTTAGTCACACCAATAGTATTTCTGTTATAACAGAGTTCTATTAAATTTGTTGATTTTACTAGCAAGATCCATAACGGAATATACTTAATATTGTTGTAACTTAAATTTAATACACGTAGTTTCACGACACATTTTGGTTCTTGTTCAAAGTCCTCAATAAGGTTATATGAAAGATCCAACTTTTCCAAGAAGCTTAAGTCATTTATAATGCATTGAGGTATACTTCTCAACTGATTATGTGATACATTCAATACTTTTAATTGTAAAACGTTTATGAAATCAGGCAAATCATATAGTTGACAATATGACAACGTCAATCTTGTTATATTAGTCGTATTAATGTTAACACTTTTTAAAGCTAAGTTAATACTTTCGTGTTTATTTTTAGATTGTTTTTCTAATTCCAAACAGACTATTTTCGATCCATTCAATGGATGATGTTGATTGATCGATTCTAATGCAATTTCATTTGTAGATTTTAACACAAGTAATTTGATTGAAGAATTAGGCATATTTAAATAGCTTTTTCAACAATACCTACAACAACATAAATAAGAGTAATAATATTAAACATTATTATTGGCTATGAGTACCTGTGTGTTGATTTCTTAAAATCTAAAATAAATTATTCAAAACAATGAGGTTAAGACATCACAACTATGAAGTTTGAACATAATGCGATTTTATTTACATCGGTTGGTTTTTAAGCCACCGACCGGTCACAGCAGATTAATTTTATATTTTGTATTAAAAGTCGTATAAAAATGTAACAAATTTAATAAAAGCGTAATAGATGTTTTTACTGTTTATGTTCGTTTAAGGCTAGGTGTTGTTCAGTGTGTTGACCTTGTTCTTGTATTTTTTTATAATAATTATGTTTTCTAATAAAAAGTTGAAATCAGCCCTAACTGTAACTATAGAAAATATACAATATAGAAAGTCCACTTCGATTGTCCACGTGAAGCCTTATCCTTGTTCCAAACCATTGTTACTCTCCAATCCGGTAAAGGTGCTGATACACTATGCATCATCTTTTTTTATCTTTACGTAGACCGACCGCATTGAATTGATCAAAGCCCGCTATAACTTGGTAGTAAATATGTTTTATTTTAAAGTGCCTCTGAGCAACGATTGTCAACTTTTTGTTTTAAATGGCAGCATTTCTTTTTTTTCGAATTCGACTATTTGTGATCACAGTGAAACGCAATTAAGTAAGCCATGAAATAAAGTACCTACCCGTTACAGATGAACAAAAAGTGTCAGTCTCTTGATTTTTACCTTTTGATGAGTGTTTGTTTTGCTCGTTGTAACATCTATCATAGTGAACAATAACGAACTTACGAGCATGCTGAAAGTTTATTTTGAATGTTTTAGAAACTCACGTGAGGCTGTTCGCGTGTGTGGGGCGAGATATCCAGAAATCCTCCTACCTTTAAAAAATTTGGCAGATTAGAGGTTACTTTGTGACAATTTGGTGCATTCAAGAAACCAACAGTTCTGGTGCGAAAATTTGATGAAGAATTGGAAATGATACCTCGTTTCATGGCTTACTTAATTGCATTTCACTGTGATCACATTTTAATTGATTTTTATCGCTAGGGTTCAAGCAAAATATGATATTATTATATCGCAGTGTTCAGAAAAAAAGTCGAATGCAAAAAAAGAAAAAAAAAAGATATGTTGCCATTTAAAAAGTAAAACATATTATTTACTGCCAGATTATAGTGGGCTTTAAACAATTCAGTGCGGTTTATGAATTTTGAAAATCGGGTGACTTATAACGATAATACACATATAATCTGCGGAAAATCTCAAGAAGAAGGCCAGAAAATTCTTTGAAAAATTTGTGACAGAAAACGATGCCAAGAAATGCAGCGTAAAAGTGCTAAAAGTGGTTTAGAATTGCAAGCTAAAAAAATGAAAATTCTGTTTGATAATAAAAATCCAAAGGCGCAAGAATTTAGAATAAAAAAACCATTGAAAAGGACATTGCGGGAAGTAACCTAGCCATCATTAGAAGATACGCAAGCTGGTTTTAGAAAAGGAAGAAATGCGCAAGAGTAAGTGACGTAAGCAGTAAAAGCTAAGATCAAAGGAGTAATAGAGTACAGAAAATTACAACCGATTATTTATACTCACTCTACTCCCACTACGCGATCACCATGGAGTAAAGCTGACCTATAAAAATGGGCGCACAGGGTAGCAAACGGCAGACTGCAAACGCCCACTGCTTTAACAGTTTGCTCCCTTGTGGACGCCGCAACTAATCAGCAGACTAACACTGACTGCTCCAACAGACTATCAGCTAAAGCCACCTCCTGGGCTCTCTTGTGGACGAGGAAGCTAATTCTTTATTCTTGTTACTGTAAATAGTATTGTTTCCTAAATTTTGAACCCTAGAAACCCCCTCTTACAATATGAAGATTAATTTAAAGAAGACAGAGATAATGGTGCTAGATGAGAAATGGGTTGATGTCCGGGTATCAGTTGGAAATGATGCTATGAAGCAAGTGGAAAATATAAAGTCAATGAGTCAAATTGATGGTCACATGGACATTAAATTGAATAATCGAATTAATAGCGCAAATACCATCTACTTTTCATTGTTAAATCCATTTATAAGTAAATGAAAAGTCAGCAAGACAACGAAAGTTAAAATTTATAATATAGTATTTGTACCAGAATTTATCTGATCGGCATAAATCCATGTTGATGGCATGTTTGGTGAAGCTTTTAAGAAGGATCCTAGGAATAACAAAACGTGACAAAATTAAAAATGTTAAAGAAAGTTAAAGAAAGTCAAAGAAAGTCTGGGACACAAGAACAGCAAAGAAAGTGTGGAAGGTCAAGATAAAAAATAGAAGAGGACGTCCTAGAAAAACATGGGACAAACAAATAGCCGGGATATTAAATAAAAAGAATAGTGATTGGATAAGTGCCATGGATTAGCAAAGGACAAGCAAAAATGGAGAGATTTTTGCGAGGGAAGACAAAACTTTACTCCAATACACTGAGACGTAGAAGAAGACTGAATAAGTAAGTAAGTAAGTACCTCTTAAAAAAGCACCTCTTAAAGGTATATATTTATGACTTTATATTATTTATGATCAAGCCCTCGTATATGTGTATACCTATTTTGATGGCACGATTGACGCCGCCGAAACGTCGTTATTTAGCCCGAGTTTCTTCTAAAAACTTAAATATGTAAACGTTGAATATATATCTGTCTGTTTTTCGTGCACCGGTATGTACATGACGAATTAAAGAATTATACTGATTGTAACATTGTGTTCTCTAAGAGCGTTTCTTACAGTATTTTTTAATATTGTTCCTTTTTATGTTAAGTGTTATCGTTATTTGTCTACAAACAGGAAACGAACGGGACAAACGGAAATATATGGACAACACGAAGAGTATAAAATAAAAGAAATAGAGGAGAAATACAGAAGACAAGAGATCAGAAATTTCTAGAAAGGATATAAAGCAAAACCAATTTATATCAAAGACAAAGAAGGAAACTATTTAGGAGAGAAAAAAAGAAGGAATGCAAAGACGGAAACAAGAAGAACTACCTACTAACAGTAACCACAGAAGTAGAGCATGCGGAATATGAAGAGATAATGGAGATCAAAAAAGGAGCGAAGTCGAAGAAAAATTAAAAAAAATTATTTTAAGTATGAAAAGTAACAAAAGTCCGGGTGGAAATAATATTACAGCGGAAAATCTAAAATATGGAAGAGTCACAGTAAGAAAAGAAGTTACTGACTTAATACGAAAGATTTGGAAGAATGACAGAGAGCTGGAGAACAAATCAGTGATTTTACCTTTACATAAAAAAGGAGATGTTCGGAATTATTTTTATATATTTTGGTAGCTGTTTTGATCTACAATGCCCGAATCAATTTCATGAAATTTCATGCTCTTTTGTCTCCAAAATTGAAACAATTCTCATTATCTGGATATAGTTTGGTTTTTAGATGTATGTATGTATTTTGTGATGTTAATTATTTATCATTATGTTTACAATAAACTTTTCTCGTGTTTTTGTCAAATTAGATTATTTAACTCAGGTATTTCCGGGTTTGCGAAGTGTTCCATTGCAGAAAAAGTTTGGGAAAGCCTGATCTAATGTGATGATTTTGAAAATGAAATATTATTGATACGGATAATTTAAAATACATAAATTTGAAATGTATTATAAATTGAATCGAAGCAACCTTTAATATTTTAATATTCTCCAAGGCGTGCAGATGGAGCCATTATGGTTTATAACATTCTATCCAGTAGGTTATATTATCTATGACTGCAACCATCATAGCCTAAACACGGGCAAAATTCCTATACTATAGGTTGCCTACTAACTTTTGTGTAAGTGGGGAGCACGCGTCATCGAGTATGTGCATATTGTGGTGCTATCGTAAGTGCGTAGCCCTACATTTATAGTTTATTTCAAATGAGAACTCTGATGCGTCATCAACTGATCTGCGCGAAAAGTGGGAGAAAGTTCATTGGTGTAGTTATGTTAGAATTATTTACTTGCCAAATAGTACCTTTATGTAAGTGTACTATAAAACTCAAGGTCTATAAGAAACTAATTACTATCTAAACATAAATTACAAACTACAAAACTTATATAAATATGAATTGGAAATTATGGACAATATCCTACGCCACTGCATGGATTAAAATGTGCCAAGTGATGCCAACTATAAACGAAAAATACGAAAATTCGTTTCTGCGCACTGATGTCGCATCATAGTTCTCATTTGAAACGAGCTATACACGTAATAATTTTTTGTACAATTTTTGATTATTGTATATTAAAGCTAATGGCCGTTTGCACCTGTAACGATTAAATGTTAAACGAAAATTAAATCGTTAAACTATTTGCGTCACTCTGTAACTGCCTGTGAAATTGGCTCTAAACTAAACCCTACTTGTTCCACGGTTTAACTTGTATTGTAAAGTGTCATTTTTGAAAAGACAGAATGAGATTGTACAACGACTTCAGTAATTAACTTTAATCGGAAGTTTACTAAATCGAAATTTTAACAATTATAGGCGCAAACGGCCATAAATCATCGTAAATAAATCATGTTTTATAGTCTAGTTGCAAGAAATTATTTTAATCTAACTATTGAGTACGTTGATCTAACCTGTAATAGACCCATGATCCTACTTTACGCCCTTAATATAAAATCCAATATGAAAATTTTGTGTGTTACGGATTAAAATATTTAAACCATTCTTATGAATAATTTACGTCAAGCTTACTTTAATTCTCTATTTTTTCTTAAACACCTAATTGTATTTACTTAATTACAATGCTTTCTACAACTTCCAATACAAACAACTAGCGTAATATCAATCAATCAATTTATCAATCCAGAGGTTATAAATTCAATAACATAGGATATGTCAATATACACATAATACACATAAAAAACAAAATAGTTATAAATAAACACAATAGTTAAAGCTAGGTAACTAACATAATATAATATCGAGAATTTAAAACTTCTGTTATTAGTTATTGCTTTTATAATTTCCGGAAGAGCATTAGTAGAAGGGATTCGAGAGTTCTGAGCCCACCTCCACCTCTCCCCACTGCGCATGCGCGGTGACCCCTGACCTTTGACCTCTGACCTTGTCCAGCGGGAAATTTAAAAAATGGCGGAAAATTCGAATTCTAAAAGGGCGGCGGCGGGAAATTTAAAAATGGCGGGAAATTTGAATTCTAAAAGTGATAGGCGGGAAATTTGAATTCTAACAGTGATAGGTGGGAGATTTAAAAATCTAAAAGTGATAGGCGGGAAATTTGAATTCTAAAAGTGATAGGCGGGAAATTTGAATTCTAACAGTGATAGGCGGGAAACTTAAAAAATCTAAAAGTGATAGGCGGGAAATTTAAAAATCTAAAAGTGATAGGCGAGAAATGCAGCTCTGTGATTGGTTGAAATTAAATGTAAAACGAGCTAATTCGAA
>JAFFZR010019508.1:0-11780 GCA_018397195.1 Lethrus apterus | reverse complement strand
TTATTGGGGAAGAAAAGAACTATACAGGTATTTTATACGTACAATGAACGAAGCCATGAAAGTCGTAGTCATCACCAATCCTAGAGAAAATGCGTAAGCATAAAATTTGTATGTATCTTTTAAAAAAAAATTATTTTATTTTGTCTTCATATACAGGGTTTTCAAAGTTATCTGCGCACTATTGCTATCTTCGTTATTTTTGGAGCTACAGAGTCCGTTAAATTAGCAAAGATACAGTGATTTTTCCGCTGATTACAATGCTTCACACAAAAAAACAATTGCGCATCACATTTCAGAGACAACTCAGATAATTAGATTTTTTTAAATGGAACACCCCGTATATTTATGTAGCAGTCGGTAGAAAATGAAATTTTGCACAAAATCTTCTTATACTACTATAACCCAGAAATGAAAAACAAAAGAGCTACGACGACATTAATACAGGGTCACCGCACATCTGATAACTTTCTTAGTAGAGAAGCTACAGTGTTGGTCAATACATCAAAAATGTGTAGTTTTTTCTACTGATTACAATGGCGTACTCAAAAAAACAGTTGCGAGTCGCATTTTCGAACTAACAAAAAAAAAATTATGAGACATCCTGTATATTTTAATTGATAAAAAGTTAAATTTTACATAGAATACTCTTCTAATAGTACAACCGTAAGATGAAAGGCCAATTTTTAATATAAAAAAGTAATTAAGTATCAAAACAAGCAGTTCGAAAATGCGACTGGCAATTGTTTTTTGAGTATGCCATTGTAATCAGTAGAAAAAACTACACATTTTTGATGTATTGACCAACACTGTAGCTTCTCTAATGTCGAAGTTATCCCATGTGCGGTGACCTGTATTTATGTCGTCGTAGCTCTTTTGTTTTTCATTTCTGGGTTATAGTAGTATCAGAAGATATTGTGCAAAATTTCATTTTCTACCGACTGCTACATAAATATACAGGGTGTTCCATTTAAACAAATCTAATTATCTGAGTTGGCTCTGAAATGTGATGCGCAATTGTTTTTTTGTTTGGACCGTTGTAATCAGCGGAAAAATCACTGCACCTTTGCTAATTTAACCAACTCTGTAGCTCCAAAAATAACGAAAATAGAAATAGTGCGCAGATAACTTTGAACACCATGTATACAACAAAAAATGAAATTTTAGGTAAACGTAACCCTCCAGGATTTCATCCCCCTGGATTGACTACCATCCCGGATCATCAGTCGTCGTCGGAAACCCGGATGAAAAGAAAATCCTGAAAACTTTGTGGTTATGTCGAGCACATGGTTGAAACTTCTTCTCCTGGCGTCTACCACCGTGAACCTTGATAGTATGGGTCTCCAGCAGACATCTTTAGTATTCCTGAAGCCCAGATTCAGAAACGACCCCTCATAAATAGTGATCGGAGCCCTTGACACCAATCTCCGGGAGATTGTTTTAATTTTGTATATATTTTTGTACGTTCTATGAATGGATCAGTAGTGATCCTAATTATTTACAGGAATTTATGAAAAGAAAAAATATGAAAAGAACCCGACCTCCAATGTAATTCTTCACAAATTATTTTAAATTAATTTATATAGGCCTGTCCGCAATATGTACGTTTTGAAAATAATTTGATTCGGACGATTGACATTTTATGTTTTCTCGCAAATGTTATCTGTTTATTATTCATTATTATAAATTATTTACGGTACTGTATAGAGAATGTGCTACATTGTAAACACAAATCCAATTAAAATAATGGAATCTCGTGCCCATGCGTTCAAACAAAATTTATAGCTTAGAAACTTTCATGTAACATTTCTTAATAAATGTTTCACGTCCTTTTTTAGTTTTCGTGATATTGGAACTGTTCAATTATGCAAACTCAGTGTGTTTGCATTAAAAATTCAATTTTCGTGTAATTCTTTTGAAATATATAACGCATTAAAATATCGGTAAATATACTCCGTATATTGCGAAAAATATCTTTAAAACTCGGAAGAATTTATGGAAATATTAATACGAGGAAAAGACTCCGGGGATTTCTGGTTTTTAGGTTGCACATGTACGGCAAAATCGAATACGATGCTCGTTTAATCCTATTTTCGCCTAAGAGGATTGAAGGCGATCATAGTGCAATAAAAAATTTATAAATTCGCAATTCCAGCTCTGTACGAAGATTTAATATCCAAATTTTTTAGTAGGATTTAAATTTCCGGAAATCGGTGTACAATGTTCATTGCCATGAATAATGGATCACTAAATGTTTGCTAAGTGTAAATAAAGAATATTTAAATCCGGAATTACTCGTTATAAAAACAGTCGATCCTACTAGCCGAGCCGAACCGTGAAAGCATCGTTGTTCAGAAATGAATGAATTGCATTTAAAAACGAGTCTCGCAATAAATTGCTGAAAAGAAAAAGCTCTATTTGTTTATTCTCGGTAGACAGACTACTCAATCATGTGGCCCAGTTTGAATGTTACGTGATGATGCAAAAAATAATTAAAATATTTGACCGAGAACTATATTTGGTCTGCAATTCGTGGTCAAGGACGATGAAACATACATAACATCTGAGTGCACTTTCACGTTGGGTCTCATGTGCAAGTCCAATAATTACTAAGTTATATGCGATGCTCACAAAAACCATGCACCCGCTGCATTTAGCGTTTGGTGAAGTATAGCAGCGCGCGCATTTAAAATAAGAGTTCGTATACCGTGAGTTTAAATTTACAAATTAAACTTTATGCATGTCTTCAATACAATAATATCAATTGAGGAAATCTACAGTTTTCTTACCTACTAAAATACTACTATATTTATTTTATCGTTTATTATTCCTTAAAATATAATGCATAATCTATAATTTAAATAAAATATTTTTCACAGTATGGTAGTGGAACCAGTCTTGGACATGTAACCAGTAATGGACACATAATAATTCAGTTCACATTATTAAGAATTTCTGTGGATTTCTGCAAAGTGCAAATAGATACATCTTATTTTCAAACCTAGACTCTTTACTTTCATGACTACTAGCTAACACAGATATCACTACTTTCTAAAAGAACCATTCAAATTATCACTTGTCAATTTGGAGCTAAACTCATTCAAACTGTTGTGATTTTCTTAAGAAAGACACTCAGTTGCTTAAGCTTTAGAAACCCTAATAATAAGTTTTTGCGGTGTTTAAGTGTTTCAAACATTAGTTAAGGTATGTACTTAAGTACATTTTCATAGATTTAAACTGTCTTTCGTATTTTAGTGACGTTAGGATATATGTCCAACACTGGATCACACAATTAGACTGAGAACCCTAAATGGACAGAAGTGTCTAATCAAGGGTAAAATGTTGTAATTATATTTATTAATAAACTAGGAAATAATAAACTAGGGAAAGAGAAGATTGAGAGAGCAGAAATTAATAATTGATGTAGTAGGTTGTGGATGCCAAATAAAGGTTGTTTTTTTTTAATAAACTAGGATGGAAATGTCAGACGCTTTCTGTTGATATAAGTAGCAAGTCTATATAATATAGGAATCCGGCATTGGACGTCCATTATAAGACATCGAGAATGTCCGTTATTGGAACTGGCTCTCAAAGAAAATCACGAACTGAATGAAGGCTAGGAATCCAGGAAGTTACTAAAGACCAAGAAAACCACGAACTGAATGAAGGCTTCTTGGCAGGATGTTAAAAAAGATTAAGAAATCCAGCAAGCTGATGTACACCACGAAAGAACTATTCATCGAACTCCAGAACCATCAACGTCAACAATTAATTTTTCAGATGAAGCTACTGCTATGTATTATTATCAGCCTTCTTACCGAACAGTAGTAGCTTCATCTAAAAAATTAGTTCTTGACGTTGATGGTTCTGGAGTTTGGTGAATAGTTCTTTCATGTTGTACATCAGCTTACTGGATTTCTTGGCTCAGTTATTACTTCTGATTATTGGTTATGTGAGCAACAAAAAAATAAAAACTAAAATTAGAGAAAGAACAGTTGAAGGAAAGCAGAAAACGAGCAAAAGAAGAAAAACAAGACTAATTATAACGGCCGATTACTGTTTCACTTGTCAAATTTACGTCTTTTGTACTCTATTAATATAAATAATGTAATATCCATTCATATGTTGGTCGATGTGATTCTACTTTTTTTATAATCTAGGTAGGTAGGTAGGTTGGCCTACCTAGGTTTAAATGCCTATGGATTGAGCATGTCCATTACTAGATACACAACTGTCCAAATTAGGATCCATGTAAAATTCAAGTGTCCAATACTGGAGTGAAAACATCAGTTAACAAAAAATGTATTATCACATGTTTTTGAATCTGACGATCATTATGAATTGTCTTAATCTAAAAAGGACAATCTGGGCTCCAATTACATATAATACATATTACTGGCAAACTTGCATTCTCGAACGTAGCCTGTATTTAATTATATTATGGACTTGAAGTGTTCAATATTGGTTCCACTACCCTATGGCCAATTTTTAATTTTCATAGAGATTTTTCAAAAATTCATACTTTTCAAGGTCAGACTTATATTGAATATTCGAATTGACGTCCGTCATTCGCAACACACAATTGACATCGCTTTGAAACACTCCGAACTGACGTTGATACAGAATTAACACGCTATATAACATTTTCTCTTAGTTTGTTCATATTATTATTACAACTTTATGTCACAACTCGAATTTGGAGAACTTCTTCAAAAACCTAACAAAGCCACTGCATTCTTATCAAAAAAGAGCCCCAAGAACGTAGACTTTATTTTCCTTCATTTTTCCAAATAAGCAAGATATATACAAAACGAAAATTGAAAAAAATCGAATTTTTGCCCATAAGTCGAAAACAAAAGACGATAGCCAACTTTGGTTTTCACCATTGAATTTTTCTTCAAAAAAGCGATCGGGGATGGTAGGGTAATTTTTCTGTATCTCTTATGGTTATCGAAATTCCCTATGAAAAAATCGAAACTTGCCCACCCTGTACATTACTTCGCGCAAGAACAGAAAAAAAACAAAAGTGACTATAATACCGAATAAAATAGCGAACATGAATATTAAAATAGATAGAGACAGTTTGAACAAGTAAATATTCAAATATTCTTTAACAGCAGAGGAAATAAAGAAGATGAAATAGGAAATAGAACATAGATGGCAACTCGAACATACAACGCACTTTGTGAAGATATCCTAAATTATAAAAATATCGAAAATCATTACATAACTGTGTACCAAACAATACACCTATCAATTATAATGTTTTATTGTTTTATGCAGAGAATTGTATAAAGACAACAGAAAAGAAAATAAAGAAAGGAACTTCAGAAATAATTAAAAAATAATTAGGAAGAATTTGGAAAACCTGGACCATCAGTACAGCAGATAAAGGAAAGAATTATATAATTTTTTTTATTTGTTTGCAAATGCAACAGTCAGATCATGTAATAGTTATTTGTATGAACAGTGTTGAATTTTGTGGAACGAAAACAAGAGTTGCAGCCTGAGACGAAGTAGACGGGTGCAATTGTTTGAATTTGCCGCACACTTGCTGCAAACAATTGCTTTCAACATCAAAATTAATGTTGAATGTTGGCTTTTCAAAAGCAGGAGTAGAAAAATATTTTTATATTATTTTTTATCTACAAATAATTTTAATTGTATGTTTTATATTTTGTTTTGTAAAATTGCCATTCTTTCGCTACTGTAAGAATTAGTTCGGTAAGAACTGCTGCTTTTTAACCTAAGCTCTTGTGTCTAAAACAAATATAAAACCCTATTGCCATTAAATCGTTTTGTCTATTAGGATCACTTCGCTATAAATTTTATAGATTCCAATTGCCCGAAGACGGGATACTTAAAGGTGTGGGTGAGTATAGATGCGAAGTGGGGTCGAAGGTTCAAGTGGACGACAATAAACGTGTCCAGAGATCAAAGTGGCCGTCACACAATCAAAGAAATCAATGGTCATTCTAGCTCCAACGGTTCCCAATTAAAGTGAATGTAATTTTGAACCTCCTGCGCGCCTTTGCCATTTATTGTGGAACTATCTATCATTATAGGTTATTATTATTATTGACTTATCAATGTTCCGTACAAACATTAATCGATCAATAAACTACACTATTACATAGTTTTATCATATAATATTTTTGTAAATTATACGAACCAATCACTCTTATCCATTAAAAACTACTACGGAAAATAAATACTTCTATAAACTAGCAACAAATTGATGAAAATATATACATGCACCATACACTGTCTAAAAATATAAAGTCTTTCGAAGTTTCTCTCGGGGAATCTTTTTTTTTTCATAGGTATGCAAAATTTAATGAACATTAAATGAAAATTGTACGAACTCTCCGAGAACTTTCTGCTTCTACCGTATATTTGTGTGTTTCTCAGGCATTTAAGTTTGAGATGGTTGTCAATTCCTTGGCATTACTTCAAAGAGAACGACACAACACAGGGGAAATATGTTTACGAATGCGCCGAAGGAATCAGACGTGTTAACGCTGTATTATTGTGGGACTCGCGAAATTGAACCGCTGAAAATGTTCAATATTTATCATTTCTTTTCGTTTATTGTGTAGAAAAAGGTATGTGTGAATAGCATTTGCAAAGTAATTACACATTAAATAAATTACTTTGTCAATGAATTTTTTTGTTAAATAAATAACTATATGTTTTCACTAGTTTGCGAAAAATAAAGTTCTGTCAAAATATGAACAAAGGATACTTATCAATATTTATTTGTCTGAAAATATATTGACATTTTTATTTAAAAAAACAAATTGTATCATTACATTTTAAAATACATAATCCTCTTGAAATAATAAAGCAAATATCATCAACTTCTCATTGGTTATAAACTTCTTGATCCCGAACGTTCGTCTTCGACGTATGAATTTGTCCTGCAGTTCATAACTCGCGATGCACCTTTATGAAAGTATTTAGCATAACTTAGGCGTTGCGTCACATCATTTACAACGAAAAGAAATACCAACATGTGCTTGAATGATATTTATTAGCGGCGAGTTGTGTTTCACGAAAAATAAAAAGCAATTTCTCAATAATATTTTAGTGATTTTATTGTTTCGCTTGCCTGTAAAGTGGGATAGTTGATTGTGGTCGGAATATAAAGTTACTTATTTATTGACTTGCAATTTATAAGCTTGCATATATTATAGGTGCGTGGTATAATCGATACAAGATGATCTCTTCTCCTGTACATATACATAAATATATCTAAAGTATCCGTATGTTATATGTACTTGACCTTACAATATTAATATGTTATGTTAATATGTTTTACTAATTTAAATTTAAATATATAAATTTCATATATTCACAGAAATTCATGGTTCTTTAAATAGAATGATACTAATAATAAATATAATATTTTTTTTTTTTGTTGAGACCATAATAATATCAATTATGCAAGGCAATTACATCAATAATTATTTTATCGACGTTCATATTTTCTTATAAAACGTCTATTTGCGTTAAGATAATGTCAACAGTTTACAATAAATTCCAAGCTTCTCTTTTGTATTGATTACGTGAACGCAATCCCGCCTTGATGTTGGATTTATGAATAACAATCGATTCTCTCACCTAATATAAATTCAAAGCCACAAACTTCCGGTTTTCTTTTAATTCGGCACATTTAAAACGTTCTGGATGAAGCTTTTGATCAAAATGCATGAATAAATTACGATCAAACGTGTAAATAACACTAGTTAGACAAGACGTAAACCGTATACATATTTATTATAATATTTATTTTGTACAAAGACGACTTGGGAACGTGAGCAAATATGAGACTAAATGTGTTTCAGTTTTACTTTCAAAATATTAATTACAAAAAAAAAAATTCTCATATAAATTATAATCAAAAATAAACAATTACAAAAAAACATTGTAAGAAATAAATAAGCTTATCATTTATAAGAAAATATATGTATTGATAATTTTTATATTAGTTTATCATAGAATACGTGATTCTCAATTGTGGTAATAAGTGTTACTGTTTCTATAATAGATTGTATCAACAAGCACGACTTGCAGTACACAAATTGGATTAATTTGAAGTATTTTACACGATAAAACTGAGTTTTGCTACTAACGTTTTGTAAATGAAATGAAAATTCAAATTATTTATATGTTTGATCGGTTTATTTTGTTCCGTGGTTTCTAGCTCCTAATTCGAAGATACAAATAAATTGGTAAATGGATGGATTGTTTCTTTACATTTTCTATTACTTATTACTTAATTTTATGGTGCAGTGCATTAGCTTTTCCGTACTTAACTATACGCTTTCGACATTATACAAGACTCATTAATTTTCCTTGCAAGTTTTAGGCTTGCGAATTTTTGAGGAAAGACGTTATAATCTCACTACGTATACCACTGTGTTGTCCCAAAATCCATCGCCGTCTCTAAGGCACTGAATTATTATTACATGCTTCATTTGTGTAATTCTTATCGCAGTGCCAATTTTTTCTGTTTATAACCGCGATTTTTCAGCACTGTTTTGCACTCTTGACATCGTGCCCTATAGTCTATATAACTGTGATATCTTCTATATTCTTTCATTTAGGCATCAAGTTTCACATATTAACAATTTTTTCGATTTCAATTCACTATACATAGTTTATGCCAATTATGAGTTTTCTTCTTTTATAATTATTGTTTGATCATTGAACAATTATTGAAAGGGATTTGATAATGCAAATAATTTAGACATAATTAATGAAAGGTAATTACATCCAAAAATGTTTCTTTTTTTGAGATCTTATGTATATATATTGTTTATTTACCTAATTACATTTGAATCAAGTTTATGTCTACAAAAATTACAAAAAATTTCAATTGTTTTTATTGTTTTATTACTGATATTTAGTGTTACATATTGCACTATTTATTTTTTGTAAATATAACAATCTTCGGAATTTTCGATACTAAGAGTATTTTGTTAATAGCACAAATATATTGACATAAATGTTGTTATAATAAAAATTTCAATTTTCAGAATAACATTAAAATACGCAAGTTTCTTAAATAGGTATGTCCGTCTCAGGCAACTCAGTAACAGGCTGGATAAACGAAGCCTTCCATATTCTTCATATTATAAAAATATTTATTATTACTGTGAGTGAGCTTGCAGGCGTCATTTTATTATCAATTTTGCTGTCCCGTATTGAACTTGTCCTCTATTTTTGTGAAAAGGTAAAATTATAAATATTGTGTTAAGCAATTATAATTTTCAATATGCTTTTCAACAAATTAAATTTTAAAACAATATTCTGAGTTGTCCAAATTTAGTGAATACTTGTTCAGTATTTCTGCTCAAAATCATCATCTTGAAATAATTTGTTGAATGAAGAGGCGAGAGAAGTAAGGGGGACGTGACAACAGTGGAAGCAACTTTACAGTGTTTACAATAACTATTGTGAAGATTTCTATAAACTTGTAGTAGACATGGACTACATTTGATTATTATAATTTTCTGCATTATGTCTTTCAACAAAATTGTCTTAAGTTTCGGATTTAGCATTATTGAAATATCCATGTCCCATATTCGGTTTTCGAAGTTCTGGCAAACCTTTTTTCTGTAAAACGCTTATTAAAAAAGTTTTTCCTCTTTGTAACCCCATCCCTGGACAACCTGTATATATACAGGATCATTTTGAAATGTGTCCCACTTTTTAGCACGTGATGCCTGGCCGTAGCCTAAACGTAAATATGCAAAAACGGCGGTCATACGTTGAAGGGTGTACCAGAAAAACAATATTTTAGTTTTGACTCCGGTCCAGACTACTGCAGGCAGCCAGCACAATATTGTTTAGCGCCGATTACTTTCTTGGTCGAATGTAAGCCGTGATTCAAGAAAAATACATAGCTTGCTTTCAGATAATATAATTATAATATAAGTTATGAAAATCACATCGGCACGTCACATGTGACTAATATGTGTGATTAATATGTTAACGTGGTGGCAGCAGTTGGTGTCAATTGTCAGCAACGCATTCAAGTGACCACAGGGCCGGAGCAAGAACGTATACAAAGAAGATTATAAAAAATTTCGAAAATTTGTATTTAAGATAGAATCATCGTTCTTGCAGATTTATGTATAAGCTAGGTTCAGTTATCACTTGATAAAATAGTGGGACATAATTCAAAAAGTGCCTGTTTTAATTAGGTTTCCCTAATTGTTTCAAACCTAAAGGAATCGATAAAAATGTTGTCATGAAAAATATTTACCGTTTGAAAAATTTACTTCGATAAATTTAAACATTAAATTATTAATTTGTAAATGTATGTACCTAAATTATGATTGAATTAACACAAGTGTAATAAAGGAAGTTGTAACTTTTCCTGTGTGCCATTAGCGGAAGTAGTTATTTGATTATTCTAGTAATTTTTAAATAAACTCAAGTTACATCGTTTCTTAAGTATTTTAGCATCACACACATTTTATATGACACACGTTAACTTAATGATTAAATTATTTATCAAATTATAAACCTGCAACTGTTTTGAAACAGCTCATTAAGATCTCAGTTAAATGTTATTGTTTGATATGACGTGTGCTATTCTTCTGAACTGATAGAAGCTGTCAAAATATTTGGATCTATTAACGTTGTTAAACATTGCTCTCTGGAAATAAACAAGACGATAATTATGTGCACGTTACATGAACAATGCGACTTGTTATTTAGATTTTGTTTTATTTTCGTTTGTTGAGACTTTTTTGATTAGATATTCTACAGTTATAGGTTAAATGATTTAAAACTTATTTTAAAATTTTGCAGTACTAAATCAAAATAAGTGTTATTATTCCTTGTAGAAATATATCGAGTATTTGTTATTTTCGTCTGTGTTCAATTTCGCAAACAGAATTGGCCATATTGTCTAAAACATCATTTTTAGATGTAAAAGGCAATTCCAAAACGACATAAAGTCAAAAACAGTTATGTTTGTGAATTAAAAATAATATATGTTTGCCTTTCTCTCACGGTTTCACTTTTACAGTTACACTTTTACAGTTTGAATGGCATTTTCAGTTTTCTTTACCACACTCTTTCTTATTTCCTCTATTTCGTATATTTCTGCCTCATATATCAAAGTACTTTTTTAAACAACTGTTCTACATTTTTACTTTATAATAACTTCATCGAATTTTTGCTTAATGTTTAGCTTAACCAAAGATTTACTTAGGCCCGTATTCACCAACGTCAGTTAACTATTATAATCTGTAGATTTTATTAAACTCGCTACTAAATCGACAGTTAAAGAATGCAATTCACCGAACAAAGTTAAGGTTAATCTCCAGTTAAATCATAAGAATAAAATAATCCCTAGATTTTTGGCGAGTTAAATATTAAATCTACAGATTAACCTCCAAATTTTTGTAACATTTCAATAAAACGAATTGAAATAAAACATATTTTTAACATAGTTCACATTTTAATTGAATTATTAATTTGTTTTATTAATAAATAAACACCAAATTAAGTAAAAATGGAATTACACTCTGAAAATAAAACATATCATTCGAACTTGTTATTTCTGCAGGTAAGGTTTCTCTTTACCATAGATAATATAACCTACTGGATAGAATGGACTCTTTCTAACAAATGCTATAAACCTTAATGGCTCCATCTACACGTTTTGGAGTATATTAAAATATCAAAGCTTGCTTCGATTCAATTTATATACATTTCAAATTTATTTTATTATTTTTAATTATCCGTATCAATAATATTTCGTT
>JAFFZR010019507.1:0-11852 GCA_018397195.1 Lethrus apterus | reverse complement strand
GATAATGACGTCAATGCTCCTTAAAGCTTCACTCTTCGTCTTAGATACATAAATTATTGTTATTTGCTTTAATTTAGAATGTTTACGATTATTATTTTTACTAAATTATAACCACTGACGATCTGAAGTAAATGTGTGTCATTTATTCAAAAAAATTGTTATGTGAGGTACCAATTTTTTTACATCACCGTTTAAGTAGTAAGAAGGTCTATTAAAAACAGAAGAAAAAAGTGAGGGTTGTCATTTAAAAAAAATTATGATGACGTCATTGTGCAAAAACAAATGACGTCATTCAAAAAAAAATAACGTCAGAAGACGGCATTTTAAAAACAAAAATTGACCTGTCCGAGCGATTTTCTTAAAAACATTATAAAACGCTTTTATGAATTTTGTTCCAAACTTTATCACCACACTGTATATGTACACCTAATGCTTTAAACATAAAAATTTCCCATCACGTTGTTCATTTCTTCTTTCACCACTAACTCACCGTCACTTTATACACAGTATATGACTATGACTAGGGCCATAGAACTGTCATTTCGAGTGATGATATCTACATCATCATATTTTGGTAAGGAATAGATTTCTTAGTTTCGTTAGTGATGACCCAGCCTTACTGATTGATTTCTCAAGGGCTATAATATAAATATTTTATATTATTATATAGATAATAAATGCTAGTTAAATAAATAAATAAATAAAATTCCTCTCGTTGACAAAATTGTGTTAATTTCGAATTTAAGAAATAAAGCTTTATTACATGATGATAACAACACTTATTACAAGCCGTAGAAACGTATGACCTAATATTTGTTCGAGTGGGAGAACAGACTAAACCTCTTACTAAAGAAAATCGTTTTTAAGGTGGAATTTGAGATAGATTTTTCGTTAAAAACTTAACTGATATGTTTAGCATTTTGCTTATTATTTTCGAAGGACTTTTAAATATTACAGGATGTTTTTATTAGTGTCAAATTCTTGATTGATTATGATCATACTTATCTTTTTTTTTTTTGAGCAAGCAACCAAATTAAACTCGAAAATGCAGTAAAATATATTTATTACGACACACGATTATTAAAATATCAAAATGTGTTTCGAAATCTTCGTCAGGTAATAAATATATTTTATTGCAGTTTCGAGTTTAATTTGGTTGCTTGCTCAAGAAAAAAAAAGATAAGGATGTTTTTAAACAAAACATACACTTTATAGAAAATTAGCAGACTATTTTCCCAACCTCTTTAAAGGGAGTTTTGACTTATGGAGCATTTTAACCACCCTTTAACAATGTGTGGTATACACGACGACATATTGTTAAATACCTACACCAACATATTTAAATTACGCTTAGCTTCTAATCGGTCGTTGCAAAGGCCGAAATTCAGGTAATGAACTTTCTAATGAGAGAATTAAATAGACACTTGGCACATGCTTGCATCATATATCAAGTGTACAAATTAATATTTGAAAGAATTCCATAGGGCACTAGCTATTTAACGAAAATGGAAATAACTTGTAAAGAATGTGAGGCATCTACCGCAACACGTTTATAAAGATGCCACTTTTAAGTTCTGACTTCAAAGGCAGCAAGGTATGATTTTTTTCTTTGTAATTTTCATTACATACATTTTTGTGTGTTTTTCATGAAATTTCCTAAAGGAGTAAAAACCCAATTTACATATTTTTGCGAGTCAACTACTGAACAAACATGACAGTTCTAGGCAGACTTTCGTCAGTAGTGAAGTTTTTTCTAGACCTCGTTTTAAACTCATAGCATACATAACATAATTATAAGGAAAACTATAGACAAACTGCTCAGTAATTGCATAAATCAAAAAACTAAACAAAAAAAATAATGATATTTTTGGATATTGAGCCAAGTTATGTTGGTTGGTTTGATTGAAATGGGTTAATGGTCATTGATTCAAATGAATCTTTTTTGGGAGCAGTCACAGTACGTATTTTAGCTGATTAGGCTGAGTGTAAATCTGTGTGTTTTTTATTTTTGTGAAAGAGTAAGAGCTTGTTACTCAAGCAGTCCGCCCATACCTCTAGAGCAGGGGTTCTCAAACTGTGGTACATGTACCACTGGTGGTACATTACAATATTTTTAGTGGTACAATTTTTTCAGAATCCTTTTAGGATGCATTGATTTTTAAAGGCGAAATGCTTTTATGGTGGTACATATATTTTTGTTTCATATTTATGTGGTACAAAATTAGAAAAGTTTTAGAACCTCTGCTCTAGAGCACCGTTAATTATGTGCTACCAGCATCTCTTAACTCACACCAAGTTATGTTACATAGCATTTAGTTAACTCATTTTTTTGTTGGTTTGTAACACTCACCAGATATTTAAAAAGGTCCAAAAATTTAAATTCAAAAATCAAAGTATCACGTAAAAAACTAATCATAAATCTATATAATACTTAATTATAAATAATATAAGGTTCGATTTAAAAAATATTCAATAATCGCATAAATCCTCAACCATGACGATAATTTAATTACCTATCACTGAAGTCATATAGATTTACTTTTGTGACTTTTGTTTGTTCCTTTTCTTATCGGATTAATACTGTGAATAAAAACAAACTGTACGCATTTGTTGCCAAGAAGTTGCTTTGTTCTCGTTTCTACTACTTTAAGTGTCCTGTATGTCTTTAGTTAATAAACTTATTATTAAGTAAAATAAAGTAAAATAAACCAAAGAGAACAGAATACTCACTTCACACTTAATGTAGGGCGGGACAAATTTATGTTGGTTTTATGTTATTGCACATAAATTGGGAAACTTTCTTTTATTATGAATGATTTTCTTCTATTTTCAAAAGAATAAGGAAACATAGAGAATTTAACGAATTTTTAATAAAGAACAAGAACTACTGGAAGCGATATTAAATTTTAATTTTTAAATTTTAATATTTACATAGGGAACCTGGTCCAATTAAATCACCGCTATTTCCTTAAGGTTTTTATTTTTGAGTAACGTGTAATATACTAAAACCAAAATACAGTAGTTGAATGAGGTTCGAACTATGAATACCATACAATAAATCTTGAGAACTTTGATTTCGTCGAATGAAAGCTGATGTACGTTTCCACATTCACAATAGTGAACTCCATCCACTAATGGCCCATTTAATGGCCCTCATAACAAAAAAAAAAACGAAGTAGAAGATGTTTTTTTTACAATGTATTTCAAAGCAGAACTATTTAAATGGACGCAGAATATAAAAGTTTGAAAAATCAAATTAACGATATAATTTGATAGCTTATTTAGATAATTGTACTTACACATACTTATTAAATATTTATTTCATTTTATTCACTATAAATTATTTTTAAAAATTATCGCACTTACAAAAATATTATTTAAAAAAATGTATTGGGAATAAAGTTTCTACCTTGGAAGATAATATTTGCGAGAAATCGATTTTGAAACTACGTTAGTAGTAACCGTGTCATATCTCCTTGAGTTTAGTAAGGAGAATTTTGAACTGTGCTTATGAACATAATAAACATATAAGGCAAAAGTAAAATTTCCGATTTTAAGTAATTGTAATTTTTAGAAATAAATTCTGAAGCATGTCACTTATTAAGTGACTGATTTATATAAATAAAATAATTTTAGAGACACTGCATATACAGTGTGTGAAAAATAAATCGAATTACAAGAGTACCATCGTCTGCCACAACAGCGGATTTCGTTCAGTAAATTAAAAATTCTCTATGCTGTGTTTTCAATTAAATCATGTTTTATAATTTAATTAAATTTATATCATATCCTGGGATGATTCGCAATGTTCCATTTTTTCTTCAATTGAAAACTCGAAAAATGCAGACATTTATTTAAAAAATTATTAGACCTGTTAAATTAAAATTTAAAATATAAATTAATAGTTCCATTTCTTCACATACGCACAAGGAGGAACAAAATAAATTGTACAAAATTTACGTTTATATTTCTAAAATATGTTTAATTACATAGTATAATAATTTGAAATAAATTAAAATTTATTTTAATTTATTAATTTATTTAATTTAATTTATTTAATTTAAAATAAATTAAAATTTATTTTAATTTAAATTAAATTCGATTTAATTTATTATAATAAATTAAAACGAATATTAACAGAAAGTTTCAAAAAAAAAACTTACCTGAAATTCTTCCCACTGAAAGAGCCACTGAATTGACAGATTGATAAATTGATGGATACGGAAAAATCAACTTGTTGAATATGAAAAAATTATCTTTTTCATCAAGTTATAAAAGTGTAGTAAAATGTTCTCCGTGCGTAATAATCTCGATGTACCCGTGAATATAGTAGTAGTAAATTAGCGTCAACGTCGCGCACATGCATACAAGCAACTTCAGCTACCTGTTGCGAGCGTCTCGACGTTAAGCGTCTCAACGGAACGCGGTCTGGGCAAGCTGCGCGTGTACTGCGTTGGCCCGGACAGCCGGTACCTGCCGCGCCTGCCTGCTGCTCGGTCTCACCTGGGAACCCTTGTCTGATCGCCTGAAATCTCCGAAACCACCAAAGCGATCTTCAGAAATTACTAAAAGGTGATTTCCATAACAAATTGGAACGTTCGGAGACATAACTATCCGGAGACGTTCACAGTCGTGCTTGCATTACCACCAATGTTCCGATGGAAGTTTCAAGTGCAAATTACCATCGAACTAGATGTGCGAATTTACACGGAATATTTTTAAGAAGATATGGTGAATTTAAGTCGTTAGAAAAGGTAATACGGACAATTTATGACAAAAAAATGTAATTAAATAACGTTTATCCAAAATATATACAGAGTGATTCATTTCCAATATTCTTACAGGAAAAACTTTTTTTATTATAGTAGGATTGTAAAAACTATTTCGAAGACCCATCATAATTTTTCGTGGTGAATTCATTTTTTAAGAGTATAAACGATGGGATATAGAAGATCGGTTAAATTAGGGAAAATTTGCCTATTTAGGGGCCAATATATAAGTTATTTTCAAAAGTTTAAAAATGATCTCAGAAGGTGAAAATGTCCCATCAATATTTTCTTAAATATTACTAAAAGTAATTTAAAATATTTTCCAAGTTTTCACGATTTTACTGAACGAAGTTATTATTGGCAATTGCAATGAAAGTACATGCTAAATTTTTACATATTTTCAAATTTAAATATGATTTATGTTCGGACTGCAAAAATTAAAAATAAATACATTTTATGTTATAAAAAAAATATTGATATTCCAATAACTGCAATTTTAATTTTTCAAAGTTAAGAAAACTTCCGGAAGAAAGATATTTGGATATTGAATGTGACTACACTAATGGACAAATCCGGATTTTTTGTAAAGACGCGCAACTTTCGGATGCGAGCTCAATGATTCGTTGTTAATACTTAAACGACAATTAAAGTTACCAAACAAAAAAAGAATAACGTTATACGTAAGTTGATTTTATATAATAAATTTTCCAGAAACATAATAATAAGTAAGTCTGGATGTTTCTGGCCACACAAAACTGCTGAATAAAGTTGTATTAAATTGTATTTGCGAAATTTGACGAATATTATTTAAACACGCTTGTGAAGGGTTTCTTAAATCTTATAACAAAAAGAAATTAAGAAAACTTCGGACATCAAAATTAATTCACTTTACAAGCCGATATGAACGAGATAAGAGTTTATTTTGTATTTAAGGAATTAATTTCCAATTAATTAATTTAAAATGAAATAGGAATAGTAAGTTTTATTAAATTACTAGAACCATTACATTACAAGTTTAGATTGTAGATTTTTGAAACGCTTTTTTATAAGAAAATCATCAAAATCTAAAAAATAACTCATATTTAATTGAAGACCCTGCTGCAAGAACGAGGTATCTCCACTTTTTGGTCAAAATGAGTTAAACATGGAATTTGCATCATCAATGGGTTACCTACGCTTGGTGCAAGAACGATGTTTCTCTCGTCAGCGTCAGGTGACATATTTTGGAGCTGCCTCTATATTCGAATCACTATTGTTTGGTCCAAAAACGAGTCAGCTCTGGAAATGATGATACTGATATCACTGATGATGACAATAATGAATAACATATTGTTTTGTATAATAATATTGTAATAAAAATCCGTTTTCCACAGATATAGTACTAACTTATTTGGTGTAAACATGAGGTAGCTCTTATAAATTATTTAAAAATTAAAGGATGCATTTAGAAAATGTTCATCCTTCGTTGATGTATTTTAGTAGCAAGTATGCTTTACATTACGTATCATTTAATTGATATTACATTAATATTGGAAAAAATATTAACATTTTTTTGTATCAATTATCAGCGTTTGGTGGCAAGAAAGAGGTAACTCCTACCTAATTTTTGCTATTCTGGTCAGATGTTGTGATTTAACTAGCGTTAATGCACACGAAAACCTGTATCTGCGTCAAATTGATAATTGCCATCACAAAAAAAAGGAAAAATGTTGCAAACTAAACTTCAAAACAGTTTTTTGTTTCTCCTGTTAAATTTGGTAAAGCGGAGATGACTTGTTCTTGCAGCAAGGTCTTCAATTGTAAACCCAACCCAATAGACCAGACCCTGTAATTGGGTTCGAAATATTGAGTTGGTGGAATGAAAGGGGTTAATAAAAAATAAAAGAATGAAATATCACTAAAGTTGTTTTTTTTTAATCCATAACCATTTCTAAAAATTGTCTTGGGTTTAATGTAACAAACCCATATTTTTGTTCAATTTCATTTTTTTTAAATGATGGTCCAAACCCACCTTTTTGCCCAAAAACCCAATTCCTTGTTGAGTAACTTTATTTGAAATAAATGCAAACCCAATTTTTTATGATTTTTTTATGATGAAAAATTCCGATGCGAAATGTCCAAAAATTTTATCAAAATCAACGGAAAATCATCCAATTTTTGTTTGTTTTCATATTACCGTTTTTTAAATTGGTCATTTCAAACCCAAAATTTAATATAGCTTAATATTTTCGTTCAACTTTATTTATTTTTTTTTAATGATGGTTAAACCCAAGTTTTCGTTCAAAATTAATTTCAAACCCAACTCCTTGATGAATAAATTCAACTTTATTCGAAATAAAGGCAAAACCCAATTTTTTATGATTAACTTTGCGCAAGAAATCCGTAATGTCAAAAATCTATTAAAATCAATGGGAAATCATCCTCAACAGCCTTTGCATTCTTAATAAAAATAAACGAAAACGACTTCGCAACCCAACTTTGTGTTCTAAAGTAACTCCGAACCCAAATCATTGATGAATACTTGCAGACTTAATTTTTAACCGAAAATTAATTTCGAACCCATATCGACGATGATTGGCTTGAATAGTTCTTGGGTAACTGACGAACCCAACTTTTCAATCAGGTTGTATCAGGTTATAATGGGAAATAGGTTCGAACCCAACTCTGCATTTAAAATTGATCTTAAAATTGTTGTTGAAATAATGGATCTAGGCCGTGGGCATAGAAGACTTTTAAAAGCCTTTACTCATTCTGATATAGGTCCACTATTTTAACACGTGATAACTGACCTTAACCTAAACCCAAATTCGAAAAAACGGCGGTTCTATCTTCATTTTAAATTTTAAAAAAATCCTGAGTATTCGTTCTAAATACGGCCCTGTATCCATATCAATATGCGTCGCGTTGAAAACACACCCTCCAACGCAGACCGTCATTTTTGCATACTTGGGTTTGGGCTATAGTCATCTATGACTCTGACAAAACATTTCTTGGGAGCATATACTGTTGTACATTTAGAATTCGCATCTATTGAAATTTGGCTTCTTTCCAGGACAGTTGATATACTCAACAGAAGAAGAATAACTGAAAAATCTGAACTGAGTCTCCATTGGTTTTTGAAATTTCCTATTTTATGAAATAAGAGCAATCATGCATTTTATTGTAAAACATTGGTAATAGCTGATCATAGCCCAACCCTAAATATGTAAAAACGACGGTCCTATGTTAAAGGATGTGCCAGAAAAAAATATTTTAGTTTTCAGTAAAATATGAAAATAACGCTGAATTATTATGAAATTTTTAACGCGACTCATAGAACCGCCGATACAAAAAATGACATTTTTCGAAAATTTAAAATGAAGATAGAACCGCCGTTTATGCGGATTTGGGTTTGGGTTAAGTTATCACCTGTTGAAATGGGACATATTTCAGAATGACCCTGTATATAAAAACAAATTCAAATATGTACAACTAAACAAAGTATTGTTAAATAAAATTAATTTAAATCATAATTAAAAAAAAAAAAAATAAATCCTGATACATACGTAATTTACAAACACTGAATATCAAATAAGCGGTAATATGGTAAATTTTCATGTATATTAAATTATACATATTCAAAGCGAATTTATACAGCTTTAATTATTCACAAAAGCATGCACGGTTTGAAAACATTTTGCATACTAAACTTGATTAATGTAATTAAAAATGAGAAAATGAAAGGTTCCAAATCAAACATCACATGTGGTCCGCGGCGTATGTACATTCGATAACCAATTACCTACAGTTGAAACAGGATGTAGGGTGCCCGGAAATGATTCTGAGGCACAAGAGTAGGGAAGGGATGCCCGTGACACGATGTTAACCTACTTTCTACACCGCAATGAGGATGAGCTGTTTGTATATTTGGCTGACTGCTTTTCGTAACAATTACATGGCATTTAGATTACACAGGAGTATTTCAAAAGCATTAAATTCCTTACTGAAAATATGCAAACACTTTAATAAAATTAGCCTTAAAGAACTTGATTAAATTTTTATTTTTTTCATTCATGAGCTTCCAGTTAAAAAAAAAAGACTTCAAATGTTATAAAAATATATTATCGAAATAAATCATTATTTTAATAACAATCTTGGATTAAAGATTTGAAAGATGAATTTAGAAAATACCTTTTTATATCTTTTATCCTTATTTTACTTATATAAGCTCGTAGCAGCATAAGCTGAAAAATGTAGTTATTTTCATAAAACTGCTTTCAAGTTTTCCATAGTAACATTTATTCGATAGAAAAAATTACAAATTTGATTTCTGAGATACCAATGGTAGAACAGATTTACGTCCGGTATATTTTTATATATTCGTGTGTCGTAATAAATACATTTTTATGACATTTTAAGACCTTCATAGGTTGGGAGCTCAAGAATTTTATATTTCAATTTTATTTCACGTTTTATTTATTTATTTATTTGTAATCTGTTGTATTTATTCCATTCATTTCTTGTGGAATTTACTAACGTCTGAATACTATAATTTCCCTTCCAATTCAAATATAGGGAAAACTCATTCTATCATAATGTTACCTATCAAAAGTCCTAGATAGTAAAGACATGAAATTCAATGTAATTCTAAAAAAAGTTATACAATCTAAAACAAATAAAACAGATGGCGACATATTTAAAAGCTTCCATTTGTTTGCAGATCATCGCTGCGATGCCATCTTTCCATGCAGCGTTCAATCCAATAGTGTTTATATAGTTAACGATAATATAGCTTGGATCAATATGTGTTCGTAAACATATTGTGTTATAAATAGATATACAGCCAGTACAGCCAATAATAACTTTCTAAATTTCTATTACCGTGTATTGTTTAACTATTTGATTTATTTATTTGAATGATACTTGAATGATATTTTTTTGTGAGATATTTTTATATATCTGTGTGTTGTATTAAATTTTTATTTAATTTTGAATTTTTTACTGGTTGCTTGCTCACGATTAAAAGATAAAATTTATTTATACTTTTATATTTATTTATATGTTTTCGTTTACTTTGATATAAGAAAGCTATTAATAAAAGAAAATTGTTTAAAATTATGTTTGTTGCCTTCGCCATGATTAATAAACTCTAGAATTAAGACATGTTCAATTAAAAGTTCCAATAATCGGCGCCCGACTTTATTAATTAGAAATTTATTTAATACATAACTATAGTTGGCGAACAAAGTAAAAAATGGGTTAAAATTTTGAACTAATAAATTTTAATCGTCGAACCGTAAAATAACTCATTAAAACGTGACATTAAATATTCATTGTTTTATTTAGTTATTTACAAAATATTTTTATATCCACGTGTATAAAGCGACCTGAATCAATAATTCATTTGTTTTATTCGATATTTGAAAACTTTTAAATTTAGATGTAAAATGGAAAATACGTAGATACGACAATAAAAGTTGGAAAATTTATAATTTGTAACTACTTGTTCTATTTATTACATTCTTGGAGTTCTTGAAACAATATTTTAAATTGTGCCCATTATAATTGGATAATTGATTCATATTTTCTTGTAATACCGACTTAAACTTTTAATATCACTAGCAATAAATATCCAGTTAGATGTCTAGTGCATATTGTGACAAGGATCTTGGTTTATCCTGCTTGTATTATTAGCGAAAGAAGAACAATTTTATAACCAACAATATCGCTTAATGTAGTCGTAAATGATTATTGTTTACGCGGATATTAGCGAGAAAAATTATAAGCATACACAATGGCAAGAAATATTTCACTTAAATGCAAATTTTATACACGTAATTTTATATAGTTTTACACAAAGTGCATTTTATCGAAATATATATTTAATAAAATATATTTTACCGTTAATTCTACAAGTTTCCTGTAGTATTTTATTTATACTTAAATAATGAAATTAATTCAGATTTCCCACCAAAAAAATATCTGCAATAAAACGACACAATTTGCAAAATAATTTACGAATTTAAAAACGGTCGGTGAAAAAAAAATAAATACATAAATTAAGCGTCAAATATTCATGTTTATATTTACGTAAAGGGTAACTGTGACTACAAATCCGATTAGTACAAGGGGGAAAAACAATAAAGGAAAGCGCGACATTATAATTTCAAATACTGGGTTTTAATACTACGGAAATTTATCAGACGGAGTGAACTTATCACACCTTTCTACGCCCAAATTACCTTACTTCGAATAATATAGCTTTGTAAAACATTTAAGAACCCTTTATTGCGTGTCTAACGTAATAAAAAGCTTTGTCCCTGGTTAGGATTTACTTTTAGTAACAAAAGAAAATGCGCTCAATAAAAACAAACACGTATGTTAGATAACGTTTTTCTCCTGAAATTGAATTCTTTATGCATGCAATAATTTGATGGTGATAATGAGCGCAGTAATAATATATAATAATATAGAAGCAAACGTTCAAATTTATTTCCGCCTCTCAAAGATCTAATGACAATTTGTTGATGTTTCTTAGAATATTCTTTTATTATATAACTAATTTATTGATTATCATTTAGCTACATATTTTCAATAATAATTTGAATGTTGAATGTTTCTCAAATTATTATTGAAAATAAATTCATGATGTAGCTAAATGATAAGGAAATGGGGATGTTTTTTGATCGTGAAAGTTCTTACGGAATAGAGAAAATTACAATATTGGGAAGAGTATACGCATTTAAATATTTCAAGAGAAACTCGAAGAAATTATTAACCTAATAATTGAATTTATTATTACAGATGAAATATAGGGCTGGATTGCCTCATTCGAGTTTCATTAGTTGAGCAAAATCAAAAATATTTTCGACGTATGAAATGATTAGCTGAATATAGATAAATTTTAAAAATATGTTGATTGGTGATCAACTCTATTTATCCACTGATATATTTTCCCAGATTCGTTATTATTAATTACAAATTATGACATTCTGGATAAAATGCCATCTGTATCGTTTATATTCGATGTAAATATTATATACAATAATAAATGAAAATTTGCTCGAATTAATACAAGTCACAAACAAATTTTTAAATAACCAT
>JAFFZR010019505.1:5510-17600 GCA_018397195.1 Lethrus apterus | reverse complement strand
GAATGCAACGGGTCACGTACCTGCTTCTCAAATACGGTCAGCATGATGCGAGGAAGACATTTGTCGTTATTTTCGACGTGCGTTTCGGTTTTATTGGTACGACATTTACTGTGTCAATGATAGTACATATAGGATCATGCATATTAGCTCCGTTCTTACATTTCTCATTTCCTGTTACAGTTAGAGATTTCTACCAAAGGCAGAGTTTAATTAGAGATAAATGAGCATTTCTGGAAATTATTTTTGAATATACAGCGTGTCACGAAAAAGATCTGTGTGGTCGCGTGCCATTTTTTTAAATGGGACACCTAGTATCTGTTTGCATAGTTCGAAGTGTTTTGGGAGTATCTATTGATATCTAACTTTTTTTTTTAATTTGATTCATGCATTCCGTCGTAATTAGCGATTACTTCAAAAAATTTAATTTTACGTACTAATTTTAAAGAAACCGCTGCTGCTACAAATGTTAAATTTAAGAGTGTTTATTTGGCATAAATTTTAGCAAGGGTTGACGGATGCTTCAGACAAAGTTTTGTGTCATTGCAATATACGGACTATTTAAAATATTTTATGGGATGGTGCCGTATTTTCGTATTTATTTTATTACGGGGCGTTTTTTGTCCCGAAATAGACCCATTTTCGTTGTTTTTCTGGTACTGTTAGTTGATAACAGAATCTTGAAACCTTGATGCGCAAATATAAATCGTCCGATCTTGCGTGAAAACTAGTTAACTGGTAGTCCGCTTAAGGAAGCATGTCAGAGTCGGATTTCGAGATTAGTGAAAATGAAACTAAAAGCTCAAGAAAGTTAACACAGAATAAAACGTGTGCCAAACGTCGGTATAAATCTTTTTTTTTGTTAAACTTGGCTTTTTTGTTCTCTATGGGTGATAATCGTTTTTTTTTTCTTCTTTATTCAGTAAGCAGATATTTTTAAGCAAAAATGTCAAAAGAGTTCGCAAATACAAATTATTTCCAACCATTTTCAAACGTATCTACTGTAGCCTGATTTACTGACAAAGGGAATCAACGTCCTTCCTGTCTGTTTATTCAAAGAAATGTAGTCATGAATACCAACTCAAATACAATACACCCCCTAGTTTTGTTGTCCCGTAACTTTGAATACACCATACATATATGTCTACGATGTCTACTGTCTATTCCCTATTATTGCGATCAATTTATATAACATTGACTGCAATGTACACAAGACGTATAATTAATAGATTAACAGATTATGGTCTGATTCATGAGAGGTGGCGTCTTAAAGCCATTTGTATGCAACAATTATCGACACTATGAGTTTCCTTCTCGCATTCGGTTCGCATGTTGACGAAAGAGATAAAAACTGAAACGTATGTCTGCTATGTAAATTATATGGAACAACAAAAACGTATGTCGTTATTAAAATGCAAGATTCATATGTCACATGTCAACGGCATTGTGCGAAGCGTTAACATAAAATTACCTAGCTCCTTGTTTTATTAAAGACATTCGATTTCTGAAACTTGTTTCATACAATTCAAATATGACCTTGACGCGCCAGCTCTCATGATTCCTACCATAATGGGGTTTTATGCAAGAAAATGAAACTTATATGATTTGTTTGCTAATTTAGGTAAGTTTTCAAGCGTTTATCCAATTGTAAAAGTAGAAGATTAGAAAAAAAGACCTTTATTTGGCATAAACTATTCTACATTCTACAAGTAGAAGATATATCATTAGATTAAACTAATATAGATCTCTCAAATTAACTATGCACCCTAGATCTAGTAACTTTATGTTTTACGGTTGATACTCGGCTGATCCTTACTTCATGAATAAACATTGGCGTAACATGCATAACTTTTATAGGTTTTTAATGGACTGGTGAATTATAATTTATTATTTTTTTCTATATTGTATAAGTTTTTTTCGCTCTTCCGACATCTTAAGGTAATCTTTGGATAGAGAAAAATGAAACACTAAACTTAAAACCAATTGAAAATGTACTTATCTTTCCATGTTTTTCTACACGCACTGAACTTTTTGCCGCCAGCTGATCATTTAGTGGAAATGTTGGCCGTACTACCAACAGTACAATATAATATTACTAGATCTAGGGTGCATAGTTAAATTGAGAGACAAAAGTGCTACTTTGGCATGGTTTACGTACCAGACGTACTAATTGGTACAACTAGTGCTTTTTATATCTTGTGATTGGCTGATTGAGCACTATTGGTGTTACGTTGCCATAAAAGAAGAAGAAGAAGAAGAATTTATGTTTGCATCTTTATCGATTGTCCATTAAACGTCAGGTTTAGTTCAATACTAAAACTATTTTAAAATGAGTATAATGATGTACTTGCTTAAACATATGAAAAACACACCATACACTGTCGTACAAATGAATGGTAATGGCAGGAACTAAATTTTTACACATGCATATTATAATACATTTGACATGTACTTCAGATATTATTTTCCGATCCTCTTCTTCTATTGAAAAGCCAGTGAGCGATAGGATGAAACAATTCAAGAAGAAATTGCGTGAGACATCTCCGATAAAAACTCTAGAAGGTATAAAGACCAATTACCCTGTGGAAAAAGAACCGTTGGAGTCCTGGCCTGATAATATTAATCCTCATACGGGAGAAATTGGCGGACCAAAGGGACCAGAACCAACTAGATATGGTGATTGGGAGCGTAAAGGTAGAGTTACTGATTTTTAATCAATATAGAATGATAATGTATAAAGTTGTAAAATATTAAATAAATAGTTTTAATTTTCATTTATTTTTAATGCAAAACTTATTCACTACCGATTTGAATAGATCCACAATGTAAAAATAAAAGGTTGTTTACAAAATAATTTATTTTAAAATACATTAAATTACAAATCTTACAAGGAAATTACAAAGTGCATTTATTTTCAATTAAATGCCCGAAAAATTGAATAGGTTTGTTTGGTGTCCGCAACTGGTGTAGAAAAGTATACACTACAAAATGCAATCTGTGCACTTTTTCCAACTGAATTATGAGTAATAGCATAACACTACTTACATTTATTCAGCTCAGAAAGAATTTATGTAACAGCATCAATTTATAATAAATGTTCAATTTCAAAAAAGGCTACACCAGTGTATATTAGTTCACGATACCAAACAAGCCTAATGTTAACCTAAAAATACTGAGGATATGATTATGCTATAGAGCACATGAGGAAAACAAGTATTATTTTTTCCATTGTTTTATATATAAAACAAATATTAATCGAAAAAAATTCGACTTGACCTGCCGATCATCATGGAGACAATAATTATTTCTTAAAACTTCACAACTCAGTTCTACCAGAGCTTTCCAAGTGACCATATTGTCCAGATCGTTATGAACTTTTAAGATATAATTATTGTGTCGCCCTGATGTATGTCAACAGTGAACGAAACGTCAGGAACTAAAGTTGTATTGACGCGGTTCCAGCTCATGTACAAATGAAGAACATTGATTAACGACCGCGTAAGTCTTCATAAGAAATAAAATTATGTGATTGATACTCTCAAATATGTACGTATTCATATGTGATTTTCACCATAGATATTGTAGTCAGCTGGAATGACATAAAATGACCAATGATACGCATACACTTCATGGTAAACACATTTTTTTTCTTTTTAATTCATCCATTAGTAAGTTACTATAACATCTATGGCTGTTACTCAACACCATGTTGTGAAATGCTTTAAATCATCTTAATTTATACTAGCAAATAAATAATTTATTAATACAAAATGAATTCAAATGATTAATTTCACTTATTATGAACCTCAGGACTATATTTTGATTATATTATCACTCACACATCTTTGCCAGAACCATTATAACTTTTAAAAACACTATCATTAAATTACAAAATCTAAGAAAAGACTAATTACTATTCACTTTACAAAATTTAAAAAATATATACACTGTGTCCACGGATTTGGTGCAAACTTATACTTAATTTTTTTAAAAACTATATTACGTTTTATTTTTTATTTATACATAGTTCTGGATATAATAATAATAATTTTATAATAAAGTGGTTAACTGTAAGAAATTGTTTATTACAAATATAAGATTTTATGAGATATTTTCTAATGTATATAAATTCGAATGTGATAAAAAACAACAAATAATTTATTCAACGTAACCCCCACCTACTTCCACACACTTTTCGACTCTATACCTAAATTCTCTGTAAACGTTCCTAAATGTTCTTATATCAATCTCACTTTATTAATTAAATGTCAACAGCATTTCAAGGCAATGCGATTATCAACAATAATATGAACTTACAAATATTTCTTTCAACATTTATATGCATACAGAAGATAATCACTGCATTTCAATATGATTTCTAATGGTAAAACCATTAGAAATCAGCAAGCAAAAACTTTCATACAGTATAGCTTTTTTTACATAAAATGAAGAATATAAAAGTTTTTTCCCTTTTGCACCAAATCCGTGGACACACTGTATATATATATATATATATATACACCAGTGTCCCAACTAAGACCAGATCTTCAAGAGTAATTCTGTTCTCAAACTTTGTATGCATTACTATTAAATGGTGGTTTTGTCTTAATTAGGGTTGCGTTTTTAAACATGCCAATAACCAAACAAGTTACTGGCAGTCGCAAGCCTGGTAAGAATGTGAGAAAAAATACTGAAATTTGTTCTATAATTATATTTAATTTTATCCAATTAAAACAAATAACTAACGAAATTATTAGTGTATTAAGGATTTAGACGTCAAAAAAATATGGTATAAAGAAAAGAAACCGGAAATAACTACAAAACTACTACTTGTAGATACCAACATGTATTAATAATGGTGAAAGATTTTCTATCCGATGATACCACAATTAATATAGTGTTTTAATAAATTGAATTGTTTCAATTTGTAATGAGGAATAAAATGCATCTTAATAAATCAAATGGTGAAAACCGCAGCTGTCTTCCCACATTAGTTCCGGAGATACTCCGAAACAGTGCTACTAAGACCAAGTATGTGTTTATCAAACTGGCATTTATTTTTTATGGAAAATCCAAAAAGATAATAAAAAAATAGGATGTTGCATTTAAAATAAGAATGTTTGGCCATCCTTGTACATATTTTCAGTTGGAATGCATACAAACTTTCAGAACTGAATTACTCTTAATAACAGAGCAATTGAAGATCCGGTCTTAGCTGTGACATCGGTATATCAGAATACTATCCAACACAATACTTTAATATATGTTAATATTGTGCGAATTTTGAATTTTAAAAACAATATCTCGATAAAGTAAAAACTATAATTACCGCTAAAATATTTTTTCACGAGACAATAATTAAATACCAAGTCTAAAATCAAATGTAAATCGAAGTATACTCCTAAATAATGTAATTATAAATTATCAAAATAAAATTTGTTATCAAGATTAAATGTGATATACATGAAACTGCATGTAACTGTAGTAATTAATAGAACATATTCTTATAAATGGCCACGATGATGATACGGATCATAATTAGCCAGATATTTATCAGCTAATATTCTTGAACTTTCAATTACGGCCAAATGTCGTGCATTTTCATTTGCTATCAGTCTGCTATTATCATTCGTCAACAATCGTGTATTATCGTTGACATTAGTTAAAAGTCTGGAGTTGTCATTAGTCAATAAACGATTATCATTCAACAATCTATTGTTATCATTTACCAATAACCTCGGTGGTTCAGTAACATTCACGAGCAGCCTAGATCCATCATTTGGTAAAAGTCTGTTGGAATCATTTAATAATCCACGACTATCACCTAATAAATGGGTAGCATCATTTAAAATACGTGCACCATCATTTGTCAACATTCTTGTATTATCTGCCTGCTGCATCATCCTTGATGGCTCCGGTTGCAACATGCGATTGTCAGGTTGTTGTGATTGAGTCTGATGCATTATTCTGTTGTTCTGGTCATTGGGTGGTTGAAATTTTTGTTCATTTGCATTGTGGAATTTAGGCATACGGTGTTGTGATTCTTGCGTATGATATTTCGGAGATGGAGCATGTACCTTCAATGAAAAATCATTATACAATCTGTTCTTCAAAACGGGCCTAAGACTATAGCGACTTCAATTGTGATTTAATCATCAACAAATATATATATTATTAAATAGGAAAGTCTCAGCTACAACTTGGCGAAAAAAAATCTTTTTTAAACACCTTTATTTATTTGTTGTGAGGTCACCGACAATTTTTTTAAATTGCTCAGTATAATTTTTTCGCCAAGTTGTAGCTAAGACTGTCCCATTTTGATGATTTTTTGATGATTAAATCACAATTGAAGTCTCTATAGTCTTGGGCCCCTTTTTGTAGAACACACTGTGTACATATACAGTGTGTCTCACTTTAGACGGCACCACCCCAGTATTTTTTTTAAATATTATTGATTAAAAAAATTTCTTTTTTCTGATTACACCCCTCATTATTATAGCTTATTTGAAAGATTTTAAACAACTTTTATTAAGAAGATTTTTTTGATTAAAAAATCCCTAATATGACTTCTTCAATATTACTGTTTAATTTAAATCAGCATTTTACTGTGAAGGGAAAGTAACATACGCTAAAAGTACAATTTAGTGAGGGGTATAACAAAACAGAAATTTTTAAATCGATAATATATAAAGAAAAGATCAGAATTTATATAAAGATACAATCAATATTGATAAAAAAATATTACCTTCATGTGAGTGTTCAACGTACTAGACTGAGAAAATGCTTTGCCACAAGTGACACAAACATAGGGACGTTCTCCAGAATGTACACGCATATGCCTTAAAAGTATTGTGTTAACTGTAAATCCCCTACCGCAAATATTGCACACATATGGTCTTTCACCGGTATGATTACGCAAGTGATATTTTAACTTCATCACTGTAGTAAATCTAAAATAATGCAAGATCAAAACAGAACATAAATTAAAGCAGTAACATACCGTTTTTGGCAAACAGAACATTCAATAGGTTTCTCGGTGCCATGTAAGCGTTTATGACTCGTAAGATCCCCAGACTGGCGAAATGCTTTTCCACAAAAATCACACACAAATGGTCTCTCATTTGTATGGGTTCGCATATGAATTTTTAAACTTGCTTTCGAAACATAGCCATTCTTGCATACTTCACATATGAAAGGTCTTTCACCTGAATAAATTCTACAGTTAATTGAAAAAATAAAAAACAGTAAGTTATACCTGTGTGAGTTCTCAGATGTAATTCTAAATTGAATCTCTGTGGAAAACATTTTCCACACATATTACATAGAAAAGGTCGATCGCCAGTGTGTTGCTTGATGTGTACATCCAATGTTGAAGCGTCAGGAAATTCACTTTTACAATAATCACATATATGTTTAAGTAATCCTGGATCTCCTTCTTTTTTTTCATGTATTTTCATATGTTTCAACAAACTGTTCTCTGCATAACATCCTTTATTACAAATTTTACATACAAATGGCTTTTCTCCACTATGCTTCAAGAGATGTTTATTCAACAATGTTGTGTGTATAAATCTTTTCTTACATATCTTGCATTCGTGAGGTTTTTGCTCTTCTGGAATGTGTGTACGCATATGATTATTCAAGTAATTTTCCTCAGTAAATCCTCGAGGACATAGCTTACATTTATATGGACGATCTTCTATATGAGTGCGTAAATGTTTTCTAAATGATTTCAAATTAATAAATTGCTTTTTACAGACGTTACACTGATTTGCATTTCGTTTTAATTTCTTTGAACCTATGACTGTTTTCCCTGCTTTTGCAAGCATTTTTTTCTTTGACATTTTACTCTTTTGTAGTTTGGCAGCCTTCAACAGTTGCTTCTGGGCAATAGTCTTCTCATCATTTGGATCTATTGGAGTGTCTAATAATCCAAAATCCTGTTTGAATGAATCATCATCGCTATCATTAGACGAATCATCTAAACCAAAGTTGTCAAGTAACAAAGCACTTGTATATATGTCAGACGTGTGAGTATCTTCTTCTTGCTTGCATGCTTTTTGAATTAATGGTTTTCCTAGGTACTGTCTTAAATTTGCATCCGACTGTTCGCAAAGCTGCTTGAATGAAAATGCTCGGCTTATTTGATGAACGCACTGAATGCATATTAATATTGGTAAACCATCACCACTTTCAATCTAGACAAATAGTAATGAACCCTTTATTATCAAGGTATAATTGGTAATTTAATAAGGTTGAAGTAAAAAAAATAAATAATAAATTTATGAAAATAAATTGATAGGATTTAGGATAGGAACAGGATTGCATTTTATCATGCTAGACAATACAAAATAATAATAATTCAAAAAAAACAAAATTATAACCTGTACGTTAGAAATTCCCATTATCATTTCAGCGAGTATCATCGTTTCACCAATAGATTCATGGGCCAAAAAGACGGATCGCATCTCCCCTTTTTCCGTAAGGCAGGCTCTGCATATTTTATTGATGTCGAAGTGATTGGGATCATTTTTCACGTCCATTCTTATGACAAACGCTAATATAAAATATAAACACGACAAAATGATGAACAAACAGAACATACAAATGGCGGATTGATTCTTCCACTGGTCGATTGTTAGGCCGTCTAGTCATGCAGCGAAATGACGTTCATGTAGCTGCTCTATCTGAACGGTTTTTAGGGTTATTTTGGTGCATTAGTTTATTGGACGTGCACACTGTAAATAGAAACAAAACGATCTATAGCATATGCAACTAGCAAAACAACGAAATGTAGTGTTTTATTGAAATGCAAAAGAAAAACATTCTTATGAAAACAGCTAACGATAACGTCATATAATCCTATATATCATAATTGTATGATCAACCGAATACTACATTCTTGGCATATACAGTTTCAACAATTCCGTCGTTATATTTCGTATTTCAAACAACACAAATTTAAGATTATGAAATAGACATGCCGATTTTTGTCATGGCTTACTTTGACAATTTTTTTTCGTTCACGCGATATTTAAACTAATTGCTATAAGCTATAATCTATTTTATTTTTCTCTCTGTGATAAAAGATATATTTTCACAAAAATAAACTTACTTCCCCTAACCAAGGTTCTTTAGATGCTTATTAGCTTATAAATCAAACAAACACATCAAAAAATCATTTATTTTGCTACATACATAACTCTAAACATTAAATAAAACCAATTTTACAAAATTAAAAGTCCTTCGTATTAACGACGTCAACACACGTTTCGTAAAGTTTCTCGATTAACCATATAAAACTGAATGCAGTACACTTAATCATTCGGATCACTTCTTGTTCTCTCAAAATAGGATACTTGATACTGTTGCAGCTTTTATATACGTCACTTAAACACTTATTAAAGGCATTTTATGAAATGCTGCGTAACAATATATTGATCAAGTTACTTTTATTGCCATTTCCAGACAGCAATTATTACACTTTAAGGATCATGCATTCATTGTATGGTCAATCACTGTGCCTAAATGGAACTTATTGCCTGTACCTGAACAGTGTGTACAGTTTCACCTACACTGAAATACGAAATATTTATTTTTCGAAAGTACTGAAAAATGAAAGACTTACGTGAATTCAGCGACGTGTACCGCCTCAACTTTCGGAATTTTTGATTTTGCAATCACCGAGTGTGAAACCATATGTTGTTGTAATGTCGCAGATTGAATGAAAGCCTTATTGCATATTTTGCACATGTATGGTTTCTCGCCCAAGTGACCACGCATGTGAGATTTTAAACTGCTTGATCCAGCAAATCTGTTATAAGGAAACATTTCATGCCAAAAGAAAATATAAAAAAATGTTTCAATATCTTACCTTTTCCCACACAATTGACATCCATGTGGTTTTTCTCCTGTGTGAGTCCTCATATGTCCAGACAAATGTCCAGATGATGTAAATCCTTTATTGCAAACACTGCATATGTGAGGTTTATGTCCAGTGTGAGACCTTGTGTGAATAACTAAAGTTTCATGACGACTAAATGATTTTCCACAGATATTACAAACGTAGGGTTTTTCCCCCGTATGAGTTCTTTGATGTATTGCAAGTGTATTGGAACCGGCAAATGCTTTGCCACAAGTTGTACATACATAAGGACGTTCTCCTGTATGGGTTCTCATATGTATGCCAACATAACCTGATTGAGTAAACCTATAAATATTTACATTAGCCGTTAATAATCAAAAGATTAATTAATTATACCCTTTCCCACATATTGGGCATAAAAACGGTTTTTCACCTGTATGTACACGTAAATGCTTTTCTAAATTACAAAGTTGAGTGAAACTTTTCTGACATATGTTACACACATGAGGCCTTTCTCCAGTATGGGAACGTACATGTATTCTTAGACTTCTTGCCTACAAAAACGTACATTCTACAAATTGCTACACTTGATTGCAAATGAACACCACATTTAACTCGTTTTAATGTTTACCTCCACATATTGTTTACTACAGTATTCACAAGATAAAAGTTTATGTCCTGTGTGATATTTCATGTGCTTTGAAAGACTCGAAGCCCATTTGAAAGCCCTACCACAAACAGAACATAAATGTGGTTTTCCTTTAACATTTCTTAATTCTCCGGTATGTGTTTTCTTGTGTTTACTCAGATTGGAGCTTTCAGCAAAGGACATACTACACTGATCACATTGGTGGGGTTTCTTATCCAAGTGAATTTTCAAATGACGTTTAAGGATTCTCGCTTCGGGAAATCCTTTCTGACATACATGACAAATATGATTTAATTCCCTGGGATGGGTCATCATGTGGATTTTTAAATCCACCTTTAGTGTAAATGATTCATTACATTTCATACATGGGTATTTCAGTTTTTTTGGTTCTAAATTGTCTTCTTCTTGTAACTCCATTTTGTCTTCATCTTCTGCTTCTTCCGTAATTTGCGAAGCTATGTGCACTTCTGATAGTTCGTCTTTCACCTGGAATAGTTGTAATTTTATTAAAACAACCTACAGTGTAATCTTTGATTATACAATGTCCATTTCAACTTCATTTTGTTTATTGTAATCTACAGTTACAAATTCCGCTGGTAATTCTTCAATGATTACGTGTTCGATGTTTTCTGAAAATTGCAACTGTTCTTGTAATTCTTCTTTCGTTTGTACTGCAGCTATGTGTTGATTGAGTTGCTCCTGCAAAAGTAAAGATGAGTATAAAAAAAATCTGGAATTAAGATACGAATTATACATTTTGATTTATGTAACGGATTCTACTTACTTGAAATTCGGGACTCATGTATTGTCGTAATATGTTTTCTGATTTTTCACATTGTTGCTTAAATGTGTATGCCCGACTGCATTGTAAAACGCACTGCACACACATAAGATTAGGTAAACCATCTCCTTCACGTATCTACGTAAAAAATAATTTATATTAAATATTTCAGCATACTTAAAATATAAGTAGGAATTTATATGTGAATAGAAACTTATAGTTTACATACATAAATCCCAATGAAAACATAAAAACTGAAGATTTAACAAGTACTACAATATTCCAAAATTTAACTCCCATTGTTTTGGTTAAACTGGTGAGGACGTTTAAAAAATATCAAAATGAATCGATAACTTCTTCGTTACGTTATCTCTTTCTATATCATTAAAGGTTACTTATACAAGACAGCAATAGACAATTTAGGTTACGCCCATATTAAGAATTTTTACCTGAACGGAGGCGAAGGAAACGAGCATTTCGTCAAGACAGGCACCAAATAAGGGCCTCATGTCCCCTTTTTCGGTTAAACAGGCCCTACATATTTTCTCCAATTGAAGCGGAGCCGTTAAATATATGCTCATGTCCATTTCGAATAAAAAATAGAAAACACAAACGTCGCTTAATGTCTTAAGTAACGTACGTCTTACGTTTCACAAACAGCCCACTTTTATAAAAATGGCTTCGAACCACACCAAGACGTATGTTTGATACATTGAACGAAGGGTAATATGTACCGAATACGCAGACGTAACGCGGAACTAACTGGTCGGTAGACTGTTTTGATTGGCAAGCAAAATG
>JAFFZR010019503.1:0-12670 GCA_018397195.1 Lethrus apterus | reverse complement strand
TATTAGGAATTTTTTTATCAAAAAAACTTGTTAATAAAAGTTGTTCAGAATCGTTCAAATAAGCTAAATCCATTTCATTAAAAACAAACAAAATTGAAAATCTCAAAAAATGTCCAAATGTACACATGCTAATTGCGATTTAGTTGAAAATACGGTTATTTAAGTTTTTAAGCATCGTTTTTTGTTATTGTATTGAATTAAAAGAGTAAAATAACAAATCATGGCAAACTTGTGAGATTATTACTCGCATTTTTAGGACTCGGAAATTTTTTTAGAGATTTTCAATTTTTTTTGTTTTTAATAAAATTTTGGATTTAGCTTATCTGAACGATTCTGAACAACTTTTATTAACAAGTTTTTTTGATAAAAAAATTCCTAATACGACTTCTTTAATTTTGCTGTTTATTTTAAATCGTAGTAGACTAGCATTTTACCGAGAACGGAAAGTAACATACCCTAAAAGTACAATTTAGTGAAGGGTATAATTAGAAAAAAGAAATTTTTTAAATCGATAATACATAAAAAAAATACAGGGGTGGTGCAGTCTAAATTGCGACACACTGTATGTATTATTATGTATTCCAGCCATAAATATCCATAAACATCTACTTATCTTCACATACAATCACAATACGTAATCCAATCATTTAAGATTTAATCCATTTAAGAAAATGTTCTCAAATGATTCGTAAAATTACAAAACACTACCAAGTTAAAACACATGCGACTCAAAAAATGTTTATATCTCCGTCATCTTAATGGTAATGATTTCAATGCGCTATGCTCGTAGTTTTTTGCTGTAATCAAGCATTAAATACGAAATTATGAAAAAAAAAGACGTAACACGCGTAATACAAGATTATCTGTCATTAACTCCGGTCTTCACCTTCGCCGTGTCTTCTGGTCTCATTGATTACACGACACGAAAAAAACCACCTATAAACGACGAAGCGTCGTTTTTCTTGCGCTTAATGAGTTTATAAATTTCATACGGCCTCATTAAAAATTCCGCATCGATAGTCATGCGTGAAACTTTGACGAGGTCGATTATGAACCGATGAAGGAAAAAGCCGGAGGTCGCCTCCTTCGACGCCGATGTAAGCTTGAATTAAGCGATTCCAGTGGCGTTTTTTTAAGGATTTCGTTTCATTTAAAGGAGTGCAATACGTTGTATTTCATAAGTGTATAATTACCTGTCATCAGGCAATTGGCGTGTCTGTTGGTACGTGTGTGTGTGTGTGTGTGGGATAGGGTTAGCGTGTTGAAACGACAACCAACTTGCGACGTGTTCCCAAATTAACGAAACGTTTAAAAATAATGGTGTTAGGTACCGATAGCGTCGGCGTTGAACACGTGCCATATTTGAGAAAATTTAATAAATAACAGACAAAGAACAGGGCCTGACACTAAAATATTTTTATCAGGGACATTTAAAAAATTTTTTTCAAATGGAATTAATGTAGCGAGGCATCGATTCAATTTCAACCAACAGCGGGAAAATATAAACTAATAAATGTATTCATTAAATGTAGCGTAAGTGGTAGATAAGATAACAGCGTGGAAATGGATATTATAAAATGTATGCAGTCTGCCCTTGCATTGCGCGCGACAAGACAATGTGGAAAATGCAGAGGACGGGGGTTTGGAAGTATCGTTGCATTTCGCAGGGAGTGGTGACACTGATAAACACGAACGATAATGAAACCGCCTCGCCGTTGTAATCACATTATTGTTAACCTCATCTTTTCCATTCCCCGTGCTCTTTCCGTCCCCGGGGTCCGATAATTTAACAGCTAAGATGAAAGCGCGAATATGCGCAAGTTTACGATTTCAACTGGGACTCATTAGTGTGAAGCGCACCGACTTATTATGTACGTTTTTCTTCGTTTAGAAATTTCGTACGTTGTCATCTACTATACGTCTGCTCGCTTATAAATAAAATTATATTATAAATAACGACTAAATAAATAAAAATGGGTTTGTGTATTGAAATAATTTTGCATTCGATGGATAAACTTTGAATGCCCGGCGCGAAATCTTAAATGAGTTAAACGAGAAAATTACAATTTATAATTCATCTTCCATTTTTCATCATGGACCCTCGGCAGTCTAATGAAATTTAACCTCCAGAGCGCGAACCGTGAAGCATGTGAAAATATCTAAATTCCCGCAACAGTGGTTGTCGTGAAAATGGAACATGTAACAGATAAATACCGTAGAAACTTTGCATTAAAATTACCTCAGAATTTAATTTAAAGTAGCTGGTCTGAACACAAACAAACAGATCAAATATTAATCTACAATCCGGAATAATTCGTGTTACGCGGTTGGCGGGAGGGGGGGTACAATATAGAATGTGAAGTTCTGCATCCATATTAAATCCTAAATTGCTTAGAAACGTATAATTGCATTTTAAGTCGAGTGGAAAGTATTTTATAATTCCGTGCCGTTATGTTGCCAAATACTGCTGAACATTACACGCTAATTCCATAAAGTAGTTCGCTATATGTTGCCTTGCTATGCTTCTTGACGACTTACGAAGTTTGTAAGCAACATACGTACTTAAGGCAATGAAAAAATGTTTTTATGAACATGCAGATGTTTATACTTTTATTGTTATAGGTCGACTTGTACGTCGTATCAACGAAATACCAACCATTTGTAACCTTAACCATGAAAATATGTTTCTAAATTTTACGAAATTTATTTCGTTATATTTACGGAAAATTCGCTCGAACCAAACATGTTAAATTCAAGAAGGGAAACTTGAGAAGAAATGCAAACTACAATCAGATTAGAAGAAAATTTAAAATCATTAAAATTAATTTTTTTTTTTTTTTAATTAATGTCAACAGCGTTAGCCAGTACGAAAGCAACTTATAACCCTTTGTCCATTTGTACGTAAACTGCGCTAACTTTTCTCTCTTTTTTTTGTGATTAAAACCGCAAAAAATTGAATTTATTAATATTAATAAATCATAACACATTTAACATAGATTAGCAAGGTTATGTATAATCACGACATTTTACTTGTAGTGCTGTCACTATTACGGGTGTCCCGCAAGGTTCAGTACCGGGTCCATTACTGTTTTAATAAATTGTTTTGATCATAATCATATCAATGATAGGGTACATGGATAGATAATTTTCTTTTGTTTTTAATCAGAATTTTTTTAAATATGAACAAATTTTAGAAATTAATACAACAAATTCAAATTTATTATAAAACCTTTTTCTAGTTTCTTTTGATGTATTTCTTCTACGTTCAAAAATGTAATATTTTTAAAGTGTCGTGTAGGGCAATGGGATAAAGAAATATAAGAAAAATCAACAGGAAGCTAAAATATGTGAATCATTGCTTTTACCCCAGATTCATTTTTAATATTTTATTTGATAAATAAAATGAAAACTGTTTGTTGTTTTGAAAAATGAAAAGTTAATGTTGCTTTTGCAAGGAAAGCCACGGCCAACGTAGAAACTCAACAGTACACAAAATGACTGAAGTAAAAATTGTTATTTAAATTTCTTAAAAAATACAAAATAATTTTTGATTATTTTTGAAAATTTATTTCCTATTTATAGGTATGTGTTACGTATTCGATTTTAAGATGTTTTTTTTTAATTATCATCAATACCGAACCATTTTTGGATATTTTATGCGTACGTACGAAAACTTTATTTTTGTAAATGAACTTTGAACAATATTTCCGGATCAAACAATTCGTTAGTTAGCTGCCCACCAATATGTAAATTAACGCAGCCGACAAAGTCAAAGGAAAACTCTCTCCCCTAGAATGCTGCGATTTTTTTTATACGTTCCATTGTGTAATGGATAACGCGTACAATGGCCGCCCCTTCTTACGACAGCCCCCCCCCCTTTCCTCACAACCTAAATTCGGCGTCGTTCTTTTCCTTTGGACTGGCGGGCGCGAACAGACCGAGACTGATTCTCATCAAGGACCCTTGACAAATGCAACTCGTCTGAGCCGTCTCGCAGTAATCAGAGCGAAGACGCTATAAACGTGCTCGCTACACTTCATTCCCCGTTCAACTACAAAGAATTTATATGTGTACATTTGTACGATACTTAGACGGAATGGGCAGAGCTCTAATGATACCTTTACTCGAATATACCGTATATTTTCTACTCTCTTAATGAAACGACGGAAACTTTTCATTACAGGTGCCCGTATTTACATAATGTACCTGCCGTCGCGTTTAGCAAAAAAGTTAAGGAATATCCTATCAGGAGTTTCGTTGACGTTTTATTTTTGTTACGATTTTTCGACGAAATTAAATTCAAAGAAAATCTATTAATTGATATATAATTTCAAACATTTAAAGTTATCAATTTTAATAGACTTTTGAGTATCTGAAAATATATTAATTTTTTTTTATTAATAATTTAGGATTCAATTACAATGAAAAAAAAAACTTTCCAATTTTTATAGCGAGCTTCCTATGTTTCGTAAAACATTACTATGCTAAAGCCTAACATTTTTAGTCAGTTATAAAACATCCCCATCTTTTACGATTGCAATACATCGAGTCTAATATATGAGAAAAGTTCTATCATTCGACCTTGGAAATTGCAAAACAATATCGAACGAAGCTAATCGCACACATTACGAACACAAACAAATTTAATGAAATAATTAAAACAGATCGTCGTTATTTAATAATCTAGTTAAAGGTGCGCACGACCGTAAATCATAACGAGACTTTTCGACTCGAGAAAACGACATCCAACACTAATTCCCTAATTAGGTAAAATGGTGGGCCCCACACGCCCGAACTTGAATCACGAAAACGTATCCATGCATCATATAATCGGGAAAGACGCGAAACGTTCGCAGTAATTTCGGCGTTTATGTAAACATCGCCGTGTAGACGTATCACGTGACTCGATTCCCTTATATGAGAGGGTGTTTTGCGTGTTTCTACACAATAAATAACTCTAAGCATAGCCGCGAGTATTAACGTACACACACCTACACTATACGGTATGGGATGATGTGAAGGAAGCCAGAAGCTTCTAAATAGATGGTTTAAATTTTATTGTTTGAGGAATTGTTTGAGAGGAATTGTTTGAACGTTAAATACCATTTATTGTCGTGTTAGAATGCTGTGTTTAAGGATTAAACACACATAAATATTTAATGGGATTCTTGTTTACTTTCGTTATACAAATAATTTATCAAATTAGCTTACAACTTAACTTTCAAATAAGTTATGAGTCTGAAATATCTAATTGAAAATTGTGTGGTTTTAACTGTGTATTATAAGATTATAATAATAGTAGTCCGTCATACACCTAATCCATTAAAACGCCTGAATCCATAGCAAGCCTTGTTCCATAGCAACCTTTTATCTTTAGAACGCCTTTATCCTTAGAACGCCGTAATCCTTAAAACGCCTTAATCGATAGCATGCCTTTATCCTTGAAACGCGTTAATGCTTAAAACGTCTACACTGTAGAATCCCAGCAGCAGGCCAGTGCGTGTCCGGAAATTTTTTTCCATTACTGTATATCCATGAAATTCTGAAACCAGCGCGTGACCGGAAATATTTTTCTATCACTGTATACACATGAAAAAATGTCTTACTTTATCAAATAAACCTAGACGTTCAACACATTGTTGAAAAGAGTATAACAAAATCTCCTTCAAAAATTGAAAAATCATTATATCGATTCGTTAAAAAAACAAAAATTGATTAAATTTATAAAAAGATGGAAAACTCTAATTTAACTGTACATAAAATATTAAAAGGCGCTTTTCATCTCATCCACATAGCAACTAAAACATTATGAAAAATAAAAGAATTTTTTAATTTTTTTTCTATTTTCTGAAAACAGATTAAGAAATCCAAGTGAAAAAATATAAATAGTTTGAAATTAATTATTTATTCCATATTGTCGAACACCTATGTGTTATGTAGCTATTTTCATGATATATTAATGATAATTCAAAAAAATACACCTTGAGTACAGCTTTGTGGACACTAGTTCGATTTATTCATCATATTGTTTTCTAAACGATGATTTGTCTTGACTTTAGAAAATGAAAATTAATTCGAAATTTTATCGCATTTGTTTACGTACGAGAACGGACGTTTTAATTCGTCAAATACAGATTACGCTCGGAATGTTTCAGTCGAATTTATTATTTGCAATTATTTACTGTCACTGGCGTCATCTACATATACCGTGTAGTTTATTATTAGTTTGACACGCTAAATCATCCGAATTGAAAAACGATAAATAATTTAATTGAAAATACGTCGAATGGGTTTCATTGTTGATAATCAGCTGATTTTTTATACATTTTCAAGTTAACGTTTTTAGTTTAAAAATACAATTTAATCTTTTTTTTTTAATTTTATTATTATAAATCAATGGGTCGAATTTATTAATCGCGATTAGCGGAATTGAAAACTAAAAACTCGAAAAACCTGTTGTTCTCCAACCGGATTGGGGAAAATCCACCAACTTTCAAATGAAAAACTTTCCAATCTAAAAGAAAATTTAAGAGTTTGTTTAAAAACTCGCAATCAGTGTATCGTTGAACGATTTTTCTTTTTTCTACGTTGTTTTGACTGCGGGCGTCGTATTTGCATTTTTTTTTTATCCGCGGAAAAATCTGCTTCGAAACTTTCCCCGCCGTTCTATTTGTTTAGGATTAAGTTCATTATTATTGCATGAACGTGCGAAAAAATAACCCAAGCACGATAAACGGAACGACACTGCTGCGCTATCCATTTGTGTTTATCCCACACTTTAACGGATTACACGCAAATGTCGCAAATTCGAATGTGTAATTAAAATTTACAACAATCGCTTTAATGAACGAATGCACTTTGTGACAACGTCACACGGTGAACGCGCATTTGAATGACTTAGGTAATCATTTGTTAATTTTGCTTTACCGTAGACATTTGAAATTGCGGTTTTAGTTGAACGCGCGACTTTATTGATGTTTATGTGGTCGTTGTTGATAATTGATGTCGATCAATACCAATTTTAATTATATTGTTTGTGATATGGGCGTTATGCGGTCGGGATTTAACGATGGAATATTTTCGATCCTATTGGTAAATTTCGTATGAAATAATTATAAATTAACACGATCGATACACAAAAATATTTAACAATAAAAAAAAACAAATGAAATATCTCAATCATGCCCTACAGTCGTCACATTTTTTATTTAAAAAATAATTGATTTAATTTTTTAAAAAAATTTAAAAAAAACTGATTCCAGTTTTCCCAACCATTTCTATAGTGTGAAAAAAATAAATTGAAAAGACACAAAACTATTCTAAGTCTTTAAACTGTAAGAATTCTCAACTGTCAAGTAGATCAATTCCCTAAAATAACTAATAAACTCCAAGGGGTCTAAAGTCTAATCAAACTCACCATATATAAAAATAATTAAATTAGGAGCAATTAATGTCTATAATGTTAAAATATCATTTTTCAACTAAATTTTTTGAATAATATTAAATTTAAAAAAAATAGTACTTTTCTGTGTTTGTTTTTATCTGCAAATTCGATTAGACTTTACAATGCCCTAACATGAAAAATAAATGTTTCTAAAGATTTTTCCATATTCTGAAAACTGAATACTAAAAACACTCAACTCAAACAAAATACATCCTTCATTGAATTATCCGGCTTAATTAAAGACAACAGTCGAAACATTGCAACTTACGATGTAATCAGTTAATCAGTTAATCAGATTTACGCAGACAAATTCTCCTCCGAAACTAAACGTGTAATAATTTCTCAAACTTAAGAGTGGAGTTTGATGAATTTACGTTTACATGAAGGAAGGCGAGGGGGGCTCGTTTATCTTAATAATTTGAACGCCGTCGTCTTCAAAGTAACAAGAAGTCGAGTGAGTAGGAATTTTCCGACCGGGAACGGAGATTATTCCCCTCCGGTAGCGTATTTATTTGTGCGTGGATGGAACAAAGTCGATGGGTAAGCCCGATATAAACAAGAGATTCGCGTCACGCGTCTAAGATCCCAGATACACGGCAAACTTGATAAGCAATAAAGCATAATAAGACATGTCCGTATCTTAGAATTTACATCTCGTTTTGTTATTATCAAAAATTTATCACAATTTTTGTTTTTAATGTTGAATTTTAATGTTGAACGTTTTACGAATTTGCAAAAAGTGTGTAAATAAAACGACTGAAAAAGGGTCGATTAAGTGACGTGGTGCTCGTGCAAAAAAAAATCCCCCCCGGCGTCACGTCAACTTAAAGCTGCATTTTCGCATCAATTAAAATCCCATTTTTCTCGCGAACATTTCACGAGGAAAAAGTTTAATTTTATAATTGGATTACACGTTACGCCGACGCTGTTTGTAAACTTCGCAGTTTCGACGAGACGGGGGCACCGCTATTGCTGTTCTTTTTCGAGCGAACGTCGATAAAAATTAAAATTACTTGCGAGATTTCTAGTCGAGCCTTCGGCGTTTCCCCGCCGCCGCACGCCACCCGCACGCAAATTTCACGGTGTGCGGTCGTCAGACGGGTCGGATATTTTCTGCTTTTTCGAATCGCTTTAGAGAATGGTAATTGACTTATGATTAACGGCGACTGAATAAACTCGAGAAGAAACTGTTTAACGTCGTTATTAGTCTTGTTTGTGCGTTATTTTCCGATTTTATTACAATTTTTTATGCTCATTGAGTCACCGCAAATTAAGGAAAGTTTGATCATTTGAAACACGTTGTGAAAAATGCACCGTGCAAAGGAATTTTATACAAAAAAAATGAAAATAAATAAAACCAATGATAATAAACAAATAATTCGTTGTGGTGTACCGCAAGGGTATGTATTTGGTCTCACATGGTTTATTATTTATAAACGTTCAAATCTTAGGTTTGGATAGATCATCACCATCAGCCGACCTTAATCTCTCCAGTTTTATTGGCTTGGAAAGATATTTTCATTCTTGTTCTATCAATTATTAAAATACTACAAATATAATAACATTGTTTATAACGATAAATATTTTAAAATATAATATAAATGTTTGTTTCGAAATATTTATCAAATATGTAATAAAATTTGTTGTGAAATAAATTTTACGATGAAACTATAATTTTAAAAGTATCTTAAAAAAAATAATAGCATGAAATTAAATGTTCAAATCATCGTGATTATCATTTAGAATCATTACAATTAATGGTTGTTTTGCAACATTTCATGCTACTCCCGCTTAAGAAAGTTGTGAAAATGACATTTCTCGAAAACTTAAAGATATGACCGCCGTTTTTGCGGATTTAGTTTGGCCAAGATCAGCTATCACCTGTTAAAATACCTCAGTGGTGTCAAACGCATATATAAAAATGGGTCACAAATACAGTTTCAGAAAGTCTTCGGGCCGCAGAATAAGTTGGGTTCGCTCCGAAATTGAAATTCAATTCAAAAGACACAGTTTTTTAAAAAAAATAATTTTTTATGGGTTGGGTTCGCTCCGTAACTAAAATTCAAAAAAAGTAAATATGTGCTATGTGGGTTGGGTTCGTTTCGTAATTGAAATTCAAAAATCAAAAAATGTAATAACTTATGCAATGTCTTAGAAAAAGAAAAAAAATTCTAAATTCTATTTTATTAATTTAAATTAACTACATGTATCTTATTTTGAATTAATACTTATCTTTTATTCCAAGAATTTGACACTAACAGTATCTTATTTTAGAATGTCCCTGTATATTTAGTGTAAAACTTTTATTAATAACAGTTCCCTTATAATTTGTATAAATAGTACTTGACCAAGCAAACTACCTTGAGGTACGCCAAAATTATATATTGAAGACCTCTCCGTTCAGATTATTTCTCAATCACTGTCATTTCTCTAATTCACTTTTATTTTCACACATTTGTGATAAACTCGATCCTATTTGTTTTTATCTCCATCTTATATTTGAAAATAATAAAAATATTCGTATTATGTACACAATATCATATCATAAAATTACATGTAAGATTCCAAGTTTTCATTAACGTCTACTATGAGCGGACTAGATGTACCGATAGATTGAGAGCTATTTAATTATTAAAATAAAATTTGTAATTAATTTAATTTAACCAGAAAATTAATTCAATATCGAATTAGCCGTAGTAGCGACGTGACGCATCCTCGAGTCAAATGTTTATCCAACAGACGTGAAACTGAAATGGGCGAATCTCGCCTTCCATTGTTTCGTCTCGCTAGAGAAGCCTCATCCTTTCCCTCCGCATTTCTCTATTGGTTCTAATATCGTTAGCGTTGATTCATGGTAAATGTAGATGTAATTATGTTATCAGAACTCCGTCGTAGCTGGATTTGGATACATCATAAGACCTTAAGTGCCAATTATGATACATACAAGAACACTTTATGGTAAAATGTATCGATTTTAGATTAGAGCGAATGCAACTTAATTAACTATGAATTGTATTAGTCCCCGAGGATATTTGAAATTAATCAAATTTATATAAATTATGCACTTTACGTATGTTTATGATACGTAAAAGCAATATCGTTTGCTAATATGAACGCTGTAAGCTTTTCTCAATGATTTAATAAACTCACGTGGCTTGAACACTGAGTAAATAGAGTAAATTTGAGCTAAAATTTTCATATATTTTTTATTAAATATCGACGATTGCAGTTTTAAAGAGATGTATCCATAATAACTGGATGTTCGTTATCAAGCAACCCTCTTAACATTAAGTTAAGCGTACCGCAGGGATGTATTTTGGGGCTGTTTCGCGCGATGTTTCCACGAATGTTTCAAATGAGCATTATAATTTTTTGTCTGTAATACATTTTATTTATTTTGAAAGGATATGGAAACAAAATCAGAATTATCGTGCACATCAACGGAGCGCTTTCGTATTGTTACATTCCTTAGCATGGTTCTTGATTATGGTGATGGATTCTGATTAAGTAAATCAGATTTAAAGAATGTTGCTATAAAGGTTTTATCGACAGAGACTTTAAGTTTGGAAGAAATCCATTAAAATATTTAAAATGGTATTAGTTGTTTATCGGGGAACTCCCTGGATTGACTTTTGTTGGTTAAAAATAAGCGTTTTCATGCCAAATTCAATTCTCGGTTTTCATTTTTGTCCAAAACGATGACGTCATCTAATTTTGTTTTTTGTTAGAAAATTTTTTTTAAACACAAATTAAATATCTTAATCCAGTCCAATAGCCAATTTACAAAAAGTGACCATTTTCTTTCGTCTCATTTTTTATTTAAACAATAATTTCGAGTAATTTAATTTTATTGATGTTATGTTTATAAAAAAAAAACTTTAACAAAAAAATCCAACCCTACAGTCGATATAGAAAAAAACATTTTTTCTCGTCACATTTTATATTCAAACAATAATTCTGTTTAATTTTTTAGCATTAGTTTATTTTTGTTTATACAAAAATTTAACAACAAAAAAAAACAAATGAAATTTGAGACATTTCTTTTGTTTTTTTTTGTTGCCCCAGTCCTATGGTCGATTTAAAAACGAAAATAATCATTTTTTGTCGTCACGTTTTTTATTTAAACAATGATTAATTTTTTAGCATAGTTTCTTATTTAGTTAAATAAAATTAAATGTTTTTTTTAAAAAACCTGTTTTCTCAACCATTTTCCAACTTTCTACGGGGTGAAAAAAAATAAAGAAATTTGAAGGAACGCAAAGCCTTTCTAAGTCTTTAAACTATAAGAATTCTCAAATGTCAAGTAGATCAATCGCATAAAATAACTAATAAAATCGATGGATTAGATTCCTTGGATTTTATTTTCTAATCAAACGCACCATCTATAGAAATAATTAAATTAGGATCACGTCCATTATGTTAAAATGTCATTCTACAAACAATACGGACCTAAGAAAAGAAAAATGTCTGAAAAATGTCTACAGATGGACTCATGCTTCGACCTCTCTTAGAATCATTCTCCAGTCAATACAACACATTCAAACACCATCATAATTTCTAAGGCAAGTAGATCACCAACCTTCAGCTCAAAAAACTTCAAAGACCAAATTACAAAAACCTTTACGATACCTTTAAAGACTGATAGGGATATTGAAAACTAAATTATTACGAAATATTCAAAAGGTAGTGTGGAATTCAACACCAAATACTAAATAATCGACTAAGTGATGAATAAACAGAAAATCCTATCGAGCTTGTGGTTCGCTCATGAATGTATCGCAAATAGCAAAGCTTTGTTTGGACTTTGTAGTTTATAATTAGCCAGTTTCGACTTGATGTGCAATGATTTTGTCGTCATAAAAAAACATTTGTTATAAGAATCAGACATAATCTTGTATAAAATATTATCTGAGAAACACTACTTGATTTTCCTAAATATAATCTCTCTCCGCAAAAAAAAGCAGATGACGTCATCACTCGAAAGCAAATGAAGGTCGACATTTCCAATTTCCAATAACATTTGCTCTCGTTTGGAAAAATTAAGTTTTTTTTTGACAATTTCGTATAAATTATCCCGCATTTTAAAATTAAATAAATAAGTTTTCTGTATGAGACCATCATGCAGTTTAATGACAAAAACAGTCTTATCCAAGTGTGACTTTATTGTACTATTATAATGATATATTTCCAAAACAACGATCTTATGGTGTTATTGATGATGTTATT
>JAFFZR010019502.1:0-12835 GCA_018397195.1 Lethrus apterus | reverse complement strand
AAACGAAAACTAGTTGCATTGAATAAATAACATTCATCGGGTGGTATTATTTAAAAATAAAGCAAATGCCTTTATTCGGCATATTTCACACATTCTGACATGTCATGTTTAGTTGCCATTATTATTATATCTAATTAATTTAATATTATTGTAAAGAAATTTAAAAATTGTTAAAAATTATATAATAACCCGCTTCTCGCGTTCAGACTACGCCAATGAACTTTCTCCCACATTTCGCGCAGATCCGTTGATGACGCATCAGAGTTCTGACATGAAACGAGCAATACATAAGACGATAGAATTTCTCTACAAAAACTTTTGCCATTTATTATTCATTTTATTTTTCATCACTTCGGTCTTTATTTACGTTCGCTTTTAAAATCGTTTGCCATAAACTTTCAGTTTTCATCCATAAATTGAATCTATTTTGACAATTGATTACAAAGAAACAAAACATGCAGGTATTAAAAAATGTAGTAATTTTTAAATCTTTAAAAATTTAATATGTAATTGATATAAACTTTGATAAAAAGTTATTGGAAAATAATGATAAAATTATTCATTGATTTCAGGTATCATAAAATTTATTATTATTATTATTATTCTTTTTTTCTTTTTGATCATAACGGATGTTTTCTTCGAGTAACTCATTTTTTCATTCCGCAGTTAAGCTCAACAATACGTGCCTGGTAAGGAAAACATGCGGTTCGAGTAAGCCCTCTATTAGCGTTCAAAATCACGTTTCTCGGCCAATTTCGTCCATTACCGGCAACCGTACACTCGCCGTGTCCGGCGTTGAATAACAGTTTAACATTCTCCCCATGTACCGCTGCCACACTCTAAAAAATAAATTTAAAATGTTCCAACATACGAACGTTCGAAATATGTAGCGAACACATTCAAATTTTGCGTTTTGATAAGCACTTAATTTCGCTAATCCTGGCCTCGCGTCGGATCTTCCGACAATGTCGGTAAAGTCGCTTATATAAACTAATGCCTCTGATATTTCCAAGTTTGTTTAGGATTCAACGTCAAGTTGTTAAGCTCACGCTTAGCTTGTACTAAGTTGATAGTTCACTCACGTTCATTGAATTCAATTATACTTAAATGTGGTGTAATTTTTTAATAAATTTTGCTTCGTGCAAATAATTAACTTCCAAACTTCCAAACTTCCCACACCATACATAATTTCGTCATTAATTTCTGATTAAATCATTTCGTAAATGCTGGAAGATGATACAAACACAGTCCGAAATGTGTTGGCGAAGCAATTTATACATCGTCATTTATTATCAAAGGTCTACACGAACCGCTTTAATTAATATTCCCGCCTGTAGAGGGCGTCGTCCATCACGTGGGGTATAGAATGAAGAAAATAGCAGATTCGAGTCGGCTCGGGACGCATGGCCAACTAGAATAAATGAAGAACATCGCGTCCGATAAGCCTGCACACATCTTCATTTTACGGTGGCTGATTCACGAAAACCGCGTTCATTATTTAATTTAATGTATTATATGCAAACAATAGTAGACGTTATCTGACATAATTGGTAATAAGAGTTATAGATTATTAAAGCTAACAACCATGTCTGTGAAAAGACATTAGATTTCTTACTTAATACAAAAATATTATAGCTTGATTATAAACTTACAATTGTCAAATAGACTTTTTTTTTATATATTTTCACAAAGCCAATTTTTATGGTATTTTTATTTCTCGAGGTAAAAGTTGTAAAAACAATCATTTTAATCCAAAAACTTTTGCACTTTCCGTAAAGGAATCCTTACGAAATTGAAAGCGCTCAAATAAATTAAATACGTCAAGTTTAATAAAAGGTGCAAAGAAGATGGGAAAATAAGATTCTGTAAAGCGGATGGGTATGGTTAAAGCGATTGCGTAACTTTGTAAAATCCAACTTTCGACGCCCAGTTCTCTCCTACAACCCTTTAACAACTGCAGCTTTTAAAACAAGTTTAACATACAATGGAATTCAATTAAACAAGCAACTCTGTCGAACATCAGTGCTTGTAAAGTTGCAGAATAATTCCCCGTGTAATGTTCGAGAATTCGAATTCCTTCAGGACGGTTGCCCCGAGCGTATGTCCCTGGCAGCATTCCTTCCATGCATAGGATCAAATTTACGAGCGAACCTATTCAATCATCCAACTTAAATAATTCCCTATCGAACACAATTCATGATATAAGTATTATTTTAAACATAAATTAATAAATATTTTAGTCTCCCACTATTTAGGTATAGGGAACCCTTATGAAAGTCTGGCTTATTTTTTACGTACAATTCAAAAATGTGTTGAAATACAGGGTTTTCCATAAGAAAAAGTATAACTTTGATATGTCACTCTTTTTTGGAGCGTCCTGTATATTTGAAAATATTTTTAAAATGTAGCCCTTATTGACTTACATAATCCACCTGCAACAGAAGTTGGAGAATATATGCCGTTTCGCCTTAAAACTACGTCCCGTCAGTGGTGACTCACCCTGTACAATAGTAGCCATGTTTCTCGGAGACTTTTTTTGATTTATGTATTCTTGTTCTTCTTTATTTTCTATTAACTTTTGTTGTTATTTGTATTGTTTCTTTGATAGGGATGTTTTACTTAACTTAATTTAGTTAATTTAGTTGGGTTCCAATTAATTTAGTTGGGTTCCATTTAATTTAGTTGGGTTTCATTTAATTTAGTTGGGTAAATGTATTATGTACTATCAACGCCGGGGTTCTAGTTACTCCCGCCGTCGGAGAATCATAGTTAATCTCGCGTTTGGAGAGTCATAGTTACTCCCCACGTTTGGAGAGTCATAGTTACTCCCCACGTTTGGAGAGTCATAGTTACTCCCGCCGTCGCGACGGCGGGAGTAACTATGACTCTCCAAACGTGGGGAGTAACTATGATTTTCCGACGGCGGGTCACATACGAGTCTCAAACGCTCCGACGTGTCGGAGAGTTTGAAAGTTTTGAAGAGTCATAGTTACTCCCGCCGTCGCGCCGGCGGGAGTAACTATGACTCTCCAAACGTGGGGAGTAACTATGATTCTCCGACGGCGGGTCACATACGAGTCTCAACCGCTCCGACGCGTCGGAGAGTTTGAAAGTTTTGGAGAGTCATAGTTACTCCCGCCGTCGCGCCGGCGGGAGTAACCATGACTCTCCAAACTTGGGGAGTAACTATGATTCTCCGACGGCGGGTCACATATGACACAAACGCCCCGACGCGTCGGAGAGTTTGAAAGTTTTGGAGAGTCATAGTTACTCTCGCCGTAGCGACTACCACGATCCCAAATTGGAAAAGGGTCGTGGATTTATGCATCTTCGTACTTATTTGGGAATGCAAGTTCTTCATGTGACAAAAATAATAATGGTGTTGTAGTTCGTAAGGTCCTTAATAGCTTGCTCGCAAGAGATCAATTGTGATGCAGATGGTGCTACTATTAAGTAATTTCTTAATATAAATGGTGGTTCTGATGCAAGTAATCTAAAAAAAGGTGGAACGCGGCCGGCATATACAGAGTGAGTCACCGTCACTGACGGGACGGAGTTTTAAGGCGAAACGGCATATATTCTCCAACTTCTGTTGCAGGTGGATTATGTAAGTCAATAAGGGCTACATTATAAAAATATTTTCAAATGTACAGGGCGCTCCGAAATAGAGTGACATATCAGTTATACTTTTTCTTATGGAATAACCTGTATTTCAACACATTTTTGAATTGTACGTCAAAAATAAGCCAGACTTTCATAAGGGTTCCCTATACCTAAATACTCTGATTTATTTCGATTTTTCTTAAAATGTAAGGTTTTCGAAAAAAAAATATTGCCCCCAAACGAAAATAATTATGACAAATTTGATTTTAGACCTAGATAATAATGGACCAGTCCCTTAATTTATTTAGCAATTTACTACTACAACTTTTTCTACGGGGTGTTCAGAATTTTCAGTACCATTATTATCAAATTGAAACTGTAATATTGGGCTTATTTTAAATAGAACATCCTGTATTTTATAAGTTTATCGTGTATCAAATTTAATTGTCTTTCAAACTGTATGAGGTTTCCCTATACCCTAAATCTTTAAGTTTTGAAGTTATTTATATATTTTGGGAGCACCATCTAACTGCAACCACATTTATGTCTATTATTTAAAAGAATATTTAAATTTAAAAGATTGTCTTTTGTTTATTCATTCATATTTATTTTAACACATAATTTTGGTAAAACAACAGCAGAATTTTGTTGTATTTGTAAGTATTTTATTTCAAGTTCGTTTTGAGAAATAGTGTTTTCAACGTTTTCACTTTTTACGTTCATCGTTAAAAATATATCTATCTCCATTCGAGATTATTCCTAAAGTAATTTTCTTGTTCCATTTGTCACATAAAGCGACAAGTCACGTGACACAAATCGCTCGACAATAATTGTCGCATGCTATATTGTCCATTCTGAAATTTGTAAGAGAGAAAATTGAAAAATGATGATTATACGAGATGTTATGAGGAAAATGAGCATTATCTTTTTGATAAATATTTTCTCTAATAAACAAATCAAAAAAAAAAAAAACAATCTTATGACGAAAGAAAAAAGAAAAGTGATTAAAAATAGGGATGAAATTGCAATTAAAATTAACTGATTTCTTCGTAGATGCATTCGTGTATCATGTTCTTTATAATTTCTTTCGTCTGTTGATTTGTTCTTATAATAATTTAGTACATACAGTTTATGTCCAGAAAGATAAAATTAAGAACAGGGATATTATAAGAAATAGTTTTAACTGAGATCAATATTAAAACTGTGCGTTTATTTTGAAAGATTTCCGAAAGTAATAAGTAAGAAAGTGGAATCTTTGGACGAATCAGTTCTAAATCAATGTTTCCTTACAGAAAGAAAAAGTCTCGTATTGTAAATTTGGATTAAAAGCTTTATATTTTCGTTTTCAGTCGTTGACCAGCGGCCAGAAAACATACATTTAGTACAGTTTAAGGTTCTCTTAAAAGTAAAGTTCGTTTGAAGTCGAAGGAGTTGGCGAACGGGCCGGGCCAGTATCAGCGGTTACGACGGCAGTTTGGAAGCTCGGGAATCCATAACAGTAAATATCAACGGCGGCGCTGTAGCTCGTTTAGTCTTGCGAGTAAGCGAGTTACGCTGCGCCCAACTTCGGACCAACTTTATGTTCGGCCATTCACGGTCCGGAGAGATAAATTAACGGAAGCGGGATTCTATTTGAGCGTTTTGCTGAATTTGTGTATTTAGTTGTGTTCCGAATGTAATTTCTTAATATGTCCCGTGTCCCAGAAGATCAATATATAAATGGAGCTGCCGCGTCGGAAACGTTTTGAGGTCGCGAAGTTGTAATTGCAGTTTGAAACAAAACCATTACACGAACACTTGTTTTGGAATTTTGTTATGAACTGGTTTCAAATTTCATTTAACAGTTCTTATAGTTTCATTATTTCAAGAACTTATTCGCCGCATTCTGTAATAACAACTTACAATTTTTATAACAATAATAAACAGCATGTGGAAAGAAGGAATATTTCCTGTTAAGTTTGTTTTGAATTTATCCTTTATTTTTGCTCAAAACCATTAATTTATCGCAATAAATCGCATAGAGTCAGGATTGATAATCGTTAATTCTTTTTTGTGAAAAAAGTGAACAAAACTGTTGAAATAATTGTTTCGACCTAATTATGTCAATTGCAACAGTGAATGAACTGCGGGCGCAAATCCAGCCCGAATATCAAGACAAATATTGACCAACGGCCGCGGAAGCCTTCATAAGATGAAAAAACTAAATCGTTTTTTATAAAAATTACAATTTAATTACACAAATTACTGTCTGTAGCTGATTTTTTCGAAAAAGGTGATCAATTTCATTTTCTTCTTCGCCATCATGTGATCTGATTGACATAAAAAAATTAAAATGATTTTTAAAATCTTCATCTAATGTTTAGTCTCATTAGTCGGTAGACTGTGTTGTTTCTGCTATCGTTGGCAAAACTATTTAACGAAGATAAAAAAAAGCACATTAGAATATCAAATAGATTTCGAACCATTTCCAATCATGATAAGAAGATTTTTTTGTGTTAAATAGAAATTTGATATAAATTTGTTTATTGAGAATAATTTTGAACCAAAAAATTTATTTGAGATATTTTTATGAATCTAGAAAATTAACAAGTTTAATTAAAATATAAATAATTAACTTTGTTAGTCGTGACGACTGTCACTGATGATTCCCTTTTCCTTCATGTATACCCCCCCCCCGTCCTGTATCATTTTAATATCATTTAAAGAAGATAGATAGAGAAATAGTAACTGGTCAAAACAGTCATAAGCCTACAGGCCATGTTTTTTGAGAAAAAAAAAAAATAATACTTTTCACATTTGATTACGGTACTGAAATTTCAAACATCTTTTCCCAGTAATACTTATACATTCCTTTCATAAAAAGTACTTTATTCTTAACCAAATTTCACGTTGTCTCGTTTTTTAACCACCTGTATGTTATGTCGAAATAGTGTAATGATTATGAACTGAAAATATTTGCACTGAAAACACAATTTCAATTGAATCTTTCTGGTAAATTTTTGCAGCACATCTTGCCATTCTTATTACGAAGAGTAATTTCCTTGCAAGCCTAACAGTACAACCTTTGTTTATTTTATTATAATTGATTAATATTTAATTACTTATATAATAATTAATGATTCGATATTTGATATGCAAAATTTAAAAGTAATTTCCTGCTTGGTAATGCAATCCGCAAATTCTGAGATATCGAGCATGTCAGTGGCAAAATTAAAAAAAAAATACAATTAAAAATTTAGTTTCCCACATTTGTTTTTGTGTTTAATACCTTTCACATGGATTTTCGATAATTCAATTTCAAATTGTTAAGCTACATTTACATTTTATAAATATTTTGAAAAAATAATAAAATGAACAAAAAAGTTAAACGAATGAAAATCATATAAAACTATGTGAACAAGTGAAAATATACGTTACCGATTTATGCACTCGTAAAAGCATTTTAACGAAAATAGCGTAAAACCGACACGATATTTTTGCTAAAATGTTTATTAAATTACATTACACAAAACTGCATAACGCGAAATCGTGAAATACTTAATAATATTCGCGGCGTATTGAAGCATTTACTCATATGGATTTAAAAATGAACAATAAATTAAATATTCATTTACGTACAAAAACAAATTTCAAAAGTTTATGGTTTAAAAATAACGTGGCGGCATTCCTCTAAAAATATAAGATCGATTAAATTTCTTTTGGTTAAACGTGGAATTTTTCTCTCGATTGACTCTCGCATATCTGATGCTTGCAAGAGTGTGAAATTATATTGCAGTATCGTAACCGATAGGTGGGAGCCATCCAATTTTAAATGGTGTTAAAAAATAGTTGAAAAATTATTTTAGAAAAAATTTAAATACATAATATTCTTTTTATAAAATACAAATTTTTGTATTATGTAATTTAGTTGCATAATTTCAAATTTTCATACTACTACGTAAAGTACAAAATAAGTTATGTTTTCAAATAAACATAGGATGACGTTTCTATGTTTCCATCAATCAAGTAGACGTGGTTGATTAGTTGGCCGCACGAAACCCGGATGTAAAAGATCCCATACTAATAGAACGTTCCAGTCATGAGTTTGACCGCGCGATAGCACGTAGATTGGCTCAAAGGATACGGCGCGGCAGGATTATGTGGATGGAAATCCTAACGATAACACAGGCACGTACAGATTCGATGCGAGCTTCTAGGGTTAAGGTGGCCTGGTTCGTACGCAGAAATTCTTTGGGTTGGATAATTTATGTAAAAAGGTTATTATAAATTTCAATGAATGAGTATTCTTTTTTATATATCATTCGTGGGCTTTTTCAATTTATCGTTTTATGCTGAACGGAAGGAATAACAAACAAAACTAATTTATTTATACTCCATGGATACATGTACATATGCAAATATACTTTTTTACTAATTGAGATTGTACATTTTTCAGCGTATGTATGTGTGTGTTACGGGATTAAATTTACTGATTTAGGCCTGATTTATGCGAAAGTGCAATAACGTCTGACATAAAGACTCATTAATTTGTTCCAAGTTCTGTAAGTTTATGTACCATCGTAAAGGATTTTTTTTTTAATATAAAATCTGTTAAAACTGATTAAAATGTGGAAACACATATAACCGTCCATAGTACACAATTTTACTGCTCTATAAACGTTACAAATGACGTGAAAGAAGCAATATGCAGTAAGCAGTTTAAGTAAATGGGGTTACATAAATTAGTTGCGATATATGAAAATTTTAAATATTTTTTGTGGAATATTTTTAGATTATATAAATTTTGAAGATTTCTTTAAAAATAAACATATAACTTTTCGAGAATTTATAACCAAGAATTTAACACCAATCAAAATATTTTTTATACTGGCTTTTATATGCATTTATTTTCTGTTCTTTTTCATATTTCATATTTCCATAGATAATTTATTAGTTAAAAATCGTGATTTGACTTTAAAATTATTTTTCATTAAAGAACATTTCAAAAAAGAAAAATTATGAAGACATCGTCAAAATTTCCAATTCCATGGAAATAAAAGATTAACGACGAATATGTGATAATTCGATTAAATTTTAAATACAAATTGACGATGCATCATATTTTCTGCAGAGTGTTTTTTATATAGCGACCAGTAAAAAGGTATAAAACGGACAAATAACAAAATCGTTAGATAAAATATTCGTCTTAGAGAAAGGATTACTACTGATGAAAAAATTCATTAAAAACTTTCATTATTTCTTAATACCTTCCTCCATAACAACTTTGCCATATTCTCTCCACCCCTATCATCCTTTGTTCACCCTCCAAGAAATCCCCCATCATCCACTCATCCCCGACTTTGTAGCAGAATCCACATGTCTCATACTCCGTGCTCATCCAATATTTGTTTGTTCGTTGCTCGTTCCTGCATCTGAACCTTGTTATCAAGCGTCCATACCTTGTTCTGCCCTCGAGATATTCTGGTTATCCATTTTTTTCTTATAGGTCGTTTCAAACCTTGCCTATTTGTTGGGTTTGCTTGGATTTGTTCACATTTGTTGTGATTTGATTGGGTTCGCCCAGCTTTAATAATTTTAATAAAGTGTAATTTGTCCATTTGTAGACACCTTCACCACTTCACTCTTCATTTCATGTAGTTATCCGAAATTGTTCATTGGTCTAGTGGCTTAATCAGTAGGTCAGTAATCTCAAGGTTTAAGGTTCGAATTTTAGCTGAGGATGTTGGAATTTTCTCTCAACGATAAAGTTTTCAATGTTTCTAACTCCGAGTCGCCCTCACGATCGTTTACATTTTGATTAGGGGTTTTTTCCACGTTTCCCTAATCCTGTAGCGTATGCTGGAATAGATTCTGACTGTAAGTCATGCTCGGAAACTAGCCTTTGTAATTACGTTCGACTTGTTGAGGTTTAAATAAACACACACAGAAGAATTTGATCTGTCAAATTAAAATTTCTAAACGAACAAACGGGTTTGACATTTCCATGTTTATCTGTGATTCATTTAAATATTACTCTATTTGTCAATAGTGGCCGCGTAGCGTAGCGTAGCGTATGGGAGTGATTTAACATGGTATCGAAGCTGCCAATCCAAGTCTCTGATGTCAAATTTAGCAAAAACTTTACCAAACTTATAATAATTTCTAAGATTATTTTGTCGTTAAGGTTAAGTATATTGATTTTCTGCATTGATTACGAAATGTCTGCTTTTCTCATGTTTATATGCAGATTGATACGATATTATGTGGATTTTACTGGTCCAGATTTTTAAAATTTAATAATTTTTTCTTCAGTTTAGTGTAAAATTATTTAAGGATCAACCATAGATTTATTTAATGGATTTTGCTTTTAAGCCGAGTCAATATTTGTACCTTTTTCCATATTCGTTTCTTTTCTCGTATTTTCCTAAACATGGTTATTTCGAGTTACATTTATTTATTATGTACTAATTCTAATGGAACATCCTCTCAAACTATTATCCTTTAATAGGAAATTTCACGACGACCAGAAAACCTGTCGTTTGGTATGAAATTGAATATTTCAAGTGTCGATTTAAAATGAACACCACATTGAAAAATACAAATAAGATCGACAAGAAAATAAGTGCCAGAATTTCTTACAAAAATGTTTTTTATCAATAATTAGAAATTTCAACATATATAATTGTAAAATGACATAAAATTTTTTAAAACATTTCTTTTGTTAATAAGTTTAATGTTGACTAGATTTTTAATGTTTATATTTAAGCTTAAAACAAATGTTTGTATTAAACCATTTATTTTTTGACATCGATACACTTTGTAAATAAAATAGGAGTAAAAATGCATCACAAAGAGAAAAACTGTTTCTTTTTTTTACAAATAATAAGAAATCAATAACATCTGAAAAGACTATGTATAAATAAAGCAAATAATACATTAATTACATTAATGTACATAACAGGTATCTAGATGCAAGTATTAAATTACCAATTATTCTCTGCAAACGGAAATATTCAATTAGTTTCGTCCGAAACACAAATTAGAATAGGGGAAGAAACCAAAAGCACCGAAACGCGCTACACTTGCTCTTTGTTTATTCCATTTAATCTGTTGTCGTTTGCAGCTGACATGGCCGTAGATTGCGAGTTCGAAGCCGCGTTAACAGCAAATAGCCCAAAAGGGGACAATAATTCCTAACCGAGGGCAGACGGTGATGCATTGCGCTTCGCCAGAGGAGCGAGTTTCGTTACTTCTGCGAACCCCCTCACCCCAATCCTAGGCTATCGCCTGCGAAGGCGATGAATTTCAAGACAAACTGCTCGAACTGGATGGCAACGATTGAACGACATAAGTAGCGCTCGGACATTGACAGATGTATTGATAAGACAAATGACGGTCGCGTCCGGAATGACGCAGACATGAATTCAGACGTAAAGACAAATAAAAGCGATAACGTCTAGAAATGGTGTTAAATGTCCAGATATAATAAAATATGACGTTGTTTAAAATAATCCTACTGTATAATGATTTATCACGATTTATTTATCGATCACATGTAAATTAGATATGAAACAAAATTAAATCTTCTAAATTAATTAATACTTCTATCCATATTTCAATCACCTTCTATGACTAAAAATTACTTTTCAATTTTAAGTCATTGTCGTGTCAAGATATTTTGCTATATTTCTATGTATTTTTCACATGCTTTCATTTCTTAATCAACCCACCATCCTTCGTGATACCAAAGCCCACATCTTCTAGCATTCTCTTGTTAAAGAATATCTGATGTATACTTATCCAAGTTCGTTTTTAACCTCATTACAATTTTATTTCCATAAATCTTCCAGAATCTCCTAACTCCTATACTTGGAACACTTCATATTTTTGTTGATATTTTTCTTCGAAACAAGAACCCAAGAACATTTTTTTACGATCATCTCTTACTTTCATATAATCAGTTTCCTCAACGAATATTTTAATTCAGTTTATCGACTGCGGAGCGAACCCAACCTTTTTGGAAGTCGAAGTTTCTGAACACTATCATCTATTTAGTCCCCTATTCTAATAGAAAAATGCCATTTTCAAATGTCATTTATAAAAAGAAATTTTCATATGTTGTAATAATAACGTGTAATATTTATAAAAAATAAATCATCCTGATGAAAATTTATTGTAATTTTGATCACAATAAAGTCTCCTGAAAACCGGGGAAGTACTTTAAAAATGGAAAATCGAGTTTAAATGATTCAATAATTTTTTTTTAATAGATCGGATAATTCCATCTTGTAGAAGTTTGAATGACTTGTCGAGCACTTTGAAAACGGGGTGCAAACGTAAGCAATAAACTGAATTATACTTCAGGAATATGCACGCCGCGCTGATTTCATTGAATACACAAAGCAAAACGCTGCGGGTGGGGCAACGTTCATTCCGGGAGGTATATTTTCTTCTTTCCGCACTTTCGACGATAAATAATTCACGAATTTAGCTCAACTACAATGGGATAATTCTCGTACGTTTTAATAATAAATTTCGCTCGGTTGAATTTCTAATGAAGTCGAGATTATCCGATGGCGATAACCGGAGTTTTATTTAGCCGACAAAACAATAAAATATTAAAAGTAATTAATTTTATTTGAAAAATAATAAATTTTATATACAGTGTGGTAATAAAGTTTGGTACAAAATTCATAAAAGCGTTCTATAATGTTTTTAAGAAAATCGCTCGGACAGGTCAATTTTTGTTTTTGAAATGCCGTCTTGTGACGTTAATTTTTTTGGAATGTCGTCATTTGTTTTTGCACAATGACGTCATCATAATTTTTTTTAAATGACTACCTCAACTTTTTTCTTCTGTTTTTAATAGACCTTCTTACTACTTAAACGGTGATGTAAAAAAATTGGTATCTTACATATCAATTTTTTTGAATAAATAACACATACCTATAAATTTTTTCTTTTAAACAAAAATTTTAATTTTTTGAAGAAAAGTTCTTATATAAAGAATTAATTCGGTAATCACCACTTAAACATCAAGGAGATCTATCAAAAGCAAAAGAAAAAAATAAGAGGTGTCATTTAAAAAAATCGATAATGACGTCATTGCACCTTAAAGCTTCACTCCTCGTCTTAGATACATAAATTACTATTATTTGCTTTAATTTAGAATGTTTACGATTATTATTTTTACTAAATTATAACCACTGACGATCTGAAGTAAATGTGTCATTTATTCAAAAAAATTGTTATG
>JAFFZR010019499.1:0-13289 GCA_018397195.1 Lethrus apterus | reverse complement strand
CAGGCTGTTCCATTTAAAAAAATCTAATTATCTGAGTTGGCTCTGAAATGTGATGCGCAATTGTTTTTTTGTGTGGACCGTTGTAATCAGCGGAAAAATCACTGTATCTTTGCTAATTTAACCGACTCTGTAGCTCCAAAAATAACGAAGATAGCAATAGTGCGCAGATAACTTTGAACAGTCTGTATATTATTATATACATATTTCTAATAATCTCATGTTATATTGAAATAGTATAAAAAAATAAACGGAATAAATCTTCATTATAGCTATAAATAAGGAAAAAAATACAAAAATAGAAAAAAATTGAAGTTTGGTACTTTCATATACAGTGTGTCTACTTAAGTTGGCGACATATGGAAAACTTTGTTATTTTTAGTTTTACGAAAAAAAGTTATTCTTTATAAAAAGTTCTGCAAAATTGATATACAGGGAGGTGCATAAAAAACGGACAGAGCTGTAGTGTCGTTATTAGTCATCCGATTTTCAAAATTCAAAAACGCATTGAATTGTTCAAAGCCCGCTATAAACTGGCAGTAAATAATATGTTTTATTTTGAAGCGCCTTTGAACAACGATTGTCAACTTTTTTTTTTAATGGCAACATATCTTTTTTTCGAATTCTACTTTTTTCTCTGATCACAGCGATATAATAAAATCATATTTTGCACGAACCGTAGCCGTAAAAATCAATTAAAATGTGATCACAGTGAAACGCAATTAAGTAAGCCATGAAACAAGTTATCCAGATAGAAATCTTCCTAGCTTTCAAAAATTTTGCAGATTAGAAGCTAATTTGCGACAATTTGGTACATTCAAGAAACCATAAGTTCTAGTGCGAAAATTAGATGAAGAATTAGAAATGAATGTTTTGCTAAATGTGGAAGAAACCCCCAATACGTCTTTAGCTAAAATTGCGCAAAATTTTGGGATATCGAGAAAAACCGTCATTGCAATTCTGAAGAAACATAAGTACAAGCCATACATCCCTTGTAAAATCCAAGCATTAGAGAATAACGACAGAGAACGAAGAATCAATTTTTGTATTTTTTTTTTTTTTTTGAATAGATCAAGAGAAGATTTTGCATTTCATAGAAAAATAATCTGGTCTGACGAATGCACTTTCGGAAGAAATGGCATTTTCAATTAATTTCAATTAATTCTTGCGTTTCACCGTGATCACATTTTAGTTGATTTTTACCGCTAGGGTTCAAGGAAAATATTCAGAAAAAAAGTAGAATTCGAAAAAAAGAAAAAAAAGATATGTTGCCATTTAAAAAAAAAAAGTTGACAATCGTTGTTCAGAGGCGCTTCAAAATAAAACATATTATTTACTGCCGGTTTATATCGGGCTTTGAACAATTCAATGCGGTTTTTGAAATTTGAAAATCGGATGACTAATAACGATACTACAGCTCTGTCCGTTTTTTATGCACCACCCTGTATATGACAAACCAATTCAAAAACACAAAGAGGTTATGTTTCTGGGCCTTATACTAGACGACATGTTATCGTGGCAGAGTCACTGTAACAGGGTTATCAAGAAAATTAACTCTGTGTGTTTCCAAATTAGAAATTTAAAATTCTTAATCAGTGAAGATCACTTACTTTCATTCTATCACGCCAACGTTCATTCAAGATTAAGCTATGGTATTTGTATGTGGGGCTCAGCGACACTTATAAACGATGTATTTCTCTCACAGATACGTATTGTAAGATGTATGGCAGGAATTAGTAGTAGACAGTCTTGCAGACCTTTTTTTTTGAAAAATGGAAAATACTGCCTTTGCAGAGCGTCTATATATTCGATATCCGACTTTTAATTTATGTTTTTTAAAAAAAGGATACACTTTTGACTAAGGCAGATATACACAGTCATGATACCAGATTAAAAAGGAACTTTCCAAAGTTCCAAAATTGTTAAAGAAAACCACAACTCGCCATACAACTTAAGGCTTAAGGTTCTTTAACAGTTTACCATCGCTAATGAAAGTCGGCAAAACAGAAAGTACTTTTAGAAACAAGATTAAAGCACTTCTTCTAAAGATCTGTGTTTATTCCATAGAGGAATATTTTATCTGTATCGCACTGTGATGTATTCTTATGTATATGTAGTTATTAATATTATTATTATTTATTTTGCGGTTTCAGCTGCTGTATAATTTTGACATATCCTACACATTGTAAATGTTTCATAGGACAAATAAATATTATTATTTAATAACACATTTTTATATTTCTTAATATTGTGTGTCGTAATAAATATATTTTATTGCACAATTTGAGTTTTAATTTGGTTGACGCTCAAGAAAGAAAAAAGAAGAAGATAAGTATTCTATCAACCAAGAATTTGACATTAATATCATTATTATTATTATTATTATTATTATTATTTGAATCATATCTCGAGTTAGGAACGACCAATCTCGCCGTCCGGCACATCAAATTAAAGATAATCGAATCATCAATAAAAGTTACTAATATTGTTTTTCAGCCGCTTCAGTAGTTTCAGTCCAATGGGCCATAAAATGAAAAAAAAATATTTTCGGTCCAAATCGAAATCGATAATTCACTCTATCGTCGAGGAGAAATATAAATAGTAACTCACATTCTTATTTTTTACGGAGAGTGAATTTATAGGAAGAGAAGAGGGTATTTACTTTTAAAATCTATGTAGAAATGCCGAAGTTATGATCAATTATATATATGTGTAAGTACGAAAATTCAACTTTTCTCTATTTTTGTATATTTTTCTTATTTATGGCGGATAATGCAGTTTATTCATTCCGTTTATTTTCATTGTACTATTTCAATATAATATGAGATTATTAGACGTAATTTTGACTCCTGCTTTTTCTTCTGTTTATTTTGGAATCCGGTTCTCATATGAGGGACCACATATAATCTCCCATGATTCGCTGATCCCAAAATCCCTGGTAGCGCCGCTTAATGTTCATTCCTCGGTGAAACCTCTCACCATGCTCGTCACTAACGTCACCGGGATTCTCCGAGAAAAAATGTTAATGTCATTCATTTATTTTTCCAACGGAAATATGTCTCTGAAGATCTACATTCTCCGGGCGAGCATTGTGAGAGATTCCACCAAGAAATGAAAAGGAGATTTTGGGATGAAGGAATGACGGGAGACTGTATCTAATTCCTCATAAGAGAAACTGATTCCAAAATATACAGAGGACAAAGTAGAAGCCAAAATTATTTCTAATAATCTCATTTTAATGAAAAAGTACAATAAAAATAAATGGAGTTTTACGCTATAAATAAGGAAAAAATACAAAAATAGAGAAAACATTGAATTTTGGTGCTTGAGGTATATTTCCACGATTTATACTTTCCTCGGCGATAGAGTGAATTATCGATTTTGATTTGGACAAAAAAAAATTTGTCATATGATGGGCAATTGCACTGAACTACTGAAGCGACTGAAAAACAAAGTCGGTAACATATATTGGTGAGAGAGATCATTAATTTGATGTGCAGAACGGCGAGATTTGTCGTTCCTAACTCGAGATATGCTTCAAATGGTCAAACTAAATCCGAAAAAAAAAAATTAAAAATAGTATCTCGAAATCGTATCCATAAAAAAAATCGTTTAATGCAATTTTCGATTATAGGGGACAAAGTACACAAGACAAATATAGTGGCACCTAATAGAATTTTTCTTAAATTTGTATACCAGTGTAATTAAGGATATAAAATTGTACTAACAATTAACAAAATTAAGTTCCTTAGCTGGAAATGTTATAGGCGTAAATTCAGTTGAATATATAAATTGAAGATAAGGGTGCCGTTCCTTAGCGATTCCTTAGCTTTTGTCAGTTAATTCAACTTTTATCAGAATCTCACTTTATAATAAAAAAATACATACCATTATAACTCCAGCGGCAGGACCGGTGCAGTCGGCTATTCCAACACCGATTTGATAGTCACCCTGAACATCGCTTAAGCAAACAGCTAATACTATTAAAGTTATAGCCCACAGTTTCGTGTTTTTAATACTGGCCATATTTGACTCTAGTGTGCACCTGTAATAGATTATAATTTTGGTAAATGGAATATAGAGTACGTAAAGTTTTCTGAAACACACTTACTGAGTATCACGAAATGATTGAAATTGAATGATTTTAGTGACACGGAAAAAATATTTTAGAAAAAGCAAATCAAAACTACAAAAATTATAAATGTGCGTTATATCTTGGCAAAAATTAATTAAAATTGTTTTGCCTTTATAAATTCAATTTTTCGAAGATTCTAAGAATCTTAGTATATCTCCAGCTCTCTTCCTATTTCGTTCAAGTTTTCTGCACCTCATCTCACTCATTCCATCTTCCACTTCTACCAAACATAACATTCTTCTTGTTCTTTTTAATTGCATTGGAAACTATTCCGCTAGTTCAAAGGTGTGAACCTATTCTTTTCCAATCGTGGCAAAGCTTGCACCATCACTCCCCCTTTTTCACTTCTTCCAAAACCATCTTTTCTAGACACTCCTCATTTTCATTTCATAATTCTCTACATTCCTAGCTACTTCTCTTCCATTCCTTCTCTTTTTCACAGGTTTTATACTACATATTATGACTTAGAGCTTTTCAGTCGTTAGCCTTTTTTTTTTGTTTTAACATTATAATTAATTTCTTCTACCTTTTTATTATTATATTATTCCACGTGTCTGCCACATCATAACATTTCTCAAACATTTACTCCATACCACAGCATACTCTTACAATCTCCTTTTTACCATAAACTTTTTTAGTCATTCTCCGTCTTACTTTCACACACAACTAATAGGTCACATGTTATTCAAAGTTGATCGCATAAACCACATTTCATTCAATCTTAATACTCCCCAACCTTTCTCGTTCCATACTTTATATCATAAATTTAGTTCTTTTTAAGTTGATTTCTAGTTGTCGTTTGTCTAGTAATCTTAAATCTGTCAAAACATCAAATCACCTTCGTATGTAATAAATCTAGTTTAGTGTCCATCTAAATACATTTTCAAATTCTGATACGTTAACGGTTTTAACGGTTCATCTTAGATATCTTAGATTTGCCCTAAATTCTTAAGTTATTTCTTCACAAAACTTGAATCTACGTAATGTTTTTTAAGGTATATTTGTAGCAATTTTATGACGAAACACGAAGACTTTGCTTTACAATAATTAATAATTAAATATACATTTTCCAACATCTTTTAAAGATGATTCCCATCGATTTTCTCAATCAAATATATACAGAGTGGCCCACCGAAAACGAAACAAACGCGTTTTCAGGTACTTAGACGCTTCTTTTAATAAAACGCTCAGACAGGTCAATTTTCTTTGGATGGGGGATAAATGTTTTAGCTATTTGTAGTCACCTAGTTGCAACCCTAAAAGGGGGGGGAGGACGTTCACCATAAAATTTGTACATGGAAAGTGGTATTTTCAAACCTATCATTTGAAAGAACAATCGATGGGCTTTACAGACGTGTTTGAATTTTTGAATTCTGATTATTACTTCCCGAGTTAGTGAGCTTTGAATATTCAGACTTTGGAGATTAGTTGTTTAAAAAATACTGTAACATATGAATTTTCTTTGCAAGTACACAAAATTTTGAAATAGCACGGGGTATCTACTCGGTTGGGAACATTTCGCTTTTTGTTAGTTACGGATCCGGTAAAAAAATGAAAAAAGTTTGAATATTCAGAGCTCAATAACTCGGGAAGTAATGATAAAAATTCAAAAATTCAAACACATCTGTAAAGCCCATCGATTGCTCTTTCAAACGATAGGTTTGAAAATACCACTTTCCATTTAAAAATTTTATGGTAAACTTCCCCCCTCTTTTAGGGTTGCAACTAGGTGACTACAAATAGCGTATAAATACCTGAAAACGCGTCTGTTTCGTTTTCGGTGGGCCACTCTGTATAAATTATCTCTCGTATCTCTTCCATTTCGTAATCCCACCAGTAGTTCTCTATTTTCTGGTAACTTTATATTGCCTCATTCTGATTATTTCTGTTCTGGACACCTAAGATTTTTTTTCTAAGCAAGCAATTATCGAGAAACATCAAAAAAAAGATCGATTTAGGGTTTTCTGTTCAATTTACATAATTTACATAATGCATACCTTGACAAACAAAAAATCTCAGTTCTTCTTAATTATTCTACCAATTAAAATAAGCTTCCATCAATAAAAAGTTTATATTTTTATTGGCAATACTGTTTATGTTCAAATAAACGTTAGCTCTAAATGGTTACCAAATGAATTTTATAAATTGCCCATCCAACAACTCAGTTTCAGATTAAAATACTATGGTTTATAGATAAAATTTAAAACATCACATTAAACCAATGAGAATATTTAATTTCGCTCGACGTCAGTTTCCTATTTCATAGCGTACCTACAGCTATAGAATGTCTTGAAAATATCCTAAGAAACAATACAGTCGATGGAGAACATATCAAGGATATTTAAAACTCTCTAAATTATGTATGAGACAAATCTCAGTCCAGTTCAGCCACAAATTCTTTTCCCATTATTTTCATTAAATTCTTTAGAAACTTTATATTTCTTTAAACGTAGAAAGTTATTGTTAAATGGGTCTTTGGCCACACGCTAACTCTCTGAACGATAAAATTGAGTACCAGTTGAAAAATTTGGTGTATGATAGATTATAATTAACTATTTCCGTTACATCTATAACTTAATTATCTCTAAAAACTAGAGAAAATATAACCTACCCTGTCCCTTTGATCGTGAATCTATTAAAATAAAATGGCACCAATATGTTAATAATTTGCAATAATTTATTTAATTAATTTCCAATAGTCTCCTCGTCCACTAAAATGTTATTTGCACCGAACGAACGTTCGAACGTTCGAACATTCTTTCTTTGACGTATGTGCAATTTGTCATTTTAAACTTGGAATGGCGTTAGAGCGTAAATTCATAATAATTAAGCGAATCATTCTCCCTTTATATGTATTAATATGTATTCAATTAATTTTACCTCATCCATTAAAATGTTTTTTGCACCAAACGAAAGGGTTGTTAACACTCTTTCTTTGATGAATATGCAATTTGTCATTTTAAACTTGGAGTGGCGTTAGAGCGTAAATTCATAATAGTTAAGCGAATCATTCTCTCTTTATATGTATTAATATTTATTTAATTAATTTCCAAGAATCTCCTCATCCATTAAAATGTTTGTGCACCGAGCGAAAAGGTTTTTAACATTCTTTCTTTGATGAATGTGTAATTTGTCATTTTAAAATTAGAGTGGCGTTAGAACGTAATAAATTCATAACAATTAAGCCAGTGCCTCCCAACCTTTTTTGTGCCATGCCCCACCTAAGCCTTTCTAAAATTCTTATGTCCCCTATGTAACATACACATAATTTTTAATATTCAAAAATTGAATTGTTCACTGAAACTTAAATGATAGGTTTTAGGAAGAAACCATTAGAAAATTGTGCAGGAAACATAGTAATTTTCAAAATATAATGGAGCACAGAAATTGAAGTACGAAATAATTTTAATTGAAACATTTTTCTATATTATTTTAATTATTAGTAATTATTTATTATTTAAATTTAGTGAGATCCTTTCGTTTGATGCTTGATGCAAAGAGATTTTATGTTAGGTTCCAATTTAGTTAGCCTCAGTCTCAAGTCTCTCCGTTGTGTTATATTATATTTCTTTTTTTTTAGCAACAAATCAATTATGGCACTAAATCCACATTCAGTTAAATATGAAGATAGAAACGGTAACAATAATTTTCTTGCACATTTGGTTGAATTTGGAAATTTGATTTCTGTTTCCTCACAAAGCCATATCGTCGCTTCTTTTATATTAAGTAAACTGACACATCATTTTGCATTTCTGCGAGTTCTTGCATTGGCTGCATCTTCCAAGTTGAAAAATCAATTTGTTTCAAATCAGAAAATCATTCTTTTAAATCAGCCGATAAAATTTTCAGATGATCAATAATAAACAAGTATAGCCGTATCAGTCACTTCACATTTTTGGAGCCAATGAAATTTTTCAAAATTTATTGTTGTAAAAATATTTCTGACATAATTCAATAAAGATGAAGCCAAATATCTTCGATTTTGCATCGACAAGAGTTTTATTTGTTCCTTGAAGTTGGTTATTTAATATATTTAGTTTTTCAAAGATATCCGCTAAATAACTCACAAATGCTTTACAATCCACTGTTAACAGATACTCAGAGAGAGAGTCGCCATACGTTTAACTTAAACTCTAGATGAGTGCATTTTCGAATTGCCCCGCGTAACAATCAAATTGCCCCCCTGTGGGGCGTGGGCCCCACGTTGCGAAACACTGAATTAAGCGAATCATTCTCGTTTTTATGTATTAATATTTGAAAATATTTTGGTGATTTGATTAATATTCAAATGCTTCAGTGGTAAGCAGATTTTTTTAAATTCCTTTGATTGTATATATTATTTTTTAAAAAATATAGTTTTGATAAAAAATAACAACTAATAATGAAAATTTTTTTAAACAACTCGTCTCCAAAAACTCATCTGTTATAACCAATCATAGATATCAATATCAAATATCAATTACATAATGATATCATATAATATTTTATGACATTTTAGAATCAAACCATATATTATAATATATTCTATATTTGTATTTGTAAAAATATTTATTTATAACATAATAGTTTGTAAATTGCTTGCAGTTGTTAAAACTTGTTATTGATTGTATCAATAACATAATGATATAAAACAGTTAAATTTATTCATATCCATTTGATTTTGTTTTGTACAAAGGATCTGAGTCAACTCCTTAAAAATAAAAACAGATATGAACCGTCGCAATTTTTTTTGATTGATTAAACACTTGTTATAATCAAATCTTGGCATGTATCAGCGCATCATTTCTAAGTAGTCACTTGAACTGACTTGAATTGACATATATCAATCGATCAATGGATCAATCGATCATTTATATTATTAAATCAAAATTAAATAAAATTGATATGAGTTTATAGGTAATATATTCACTAAATAAAATAAATGTTTCAATATTCTACGTAGGTGTCTTCGATGTCACTCTTCTTATTTTATTTGTATTTGTATATAAATGTATGCTCAAACATTTGAGCCAGAGTTACCGCTATGTAAGATTTTATTATTTTTTTTATTATCTAAAATTGCATAAGTTTTATATTTTTCATTACAAATTCAGCAGTAGCAGTTTATATCATTTTTAAATGAAATCATAGAAAAATGTTCAGATCATTATACAGAGCTTAGAGCTCTTTTTCTCTTTTAAGTCTAATAAAAAAAATTAACGAAAAGAAATTTGTATAAAAAGTAAATGAAAATTATTTTGATATTAGGCTTCAATTACTGGGCGAACAAATAATGGCAGCTTAATAGGAAAAACTTGGTTCTGTCATATAAGCCTTATGAAAATATTATCCTAAATGTGTAGTAAGAAAATTAGTATTTGGACACGTATTCTTATTCAAGTATGGTTAACAACACTGAACAAAGCTTTAAAGATTAAACTTTTACCAAAATCTCAAGCTAAAAAAAAATGTGCGTAGATAGAAATTACTAAAAGTGTCTTCAATGATTGTTTCAAATATATCCTAAATTTAAATTCAACAGATTTTTTTTAATTGACAGTTAATTTGAATATGAAGCTCACCAATTTGTAGAAATTTCCAACACAATTCAAACAATATTACGACACTGAAACAAAAACTTATATACAATCATTTTTATATAAATCCATCATGATTTATTTCGATAAGTCATTTCGAGATTTACAGATTATAGATAATGCACTAGATAGCAATTACAACGATTGTTTATTTAGATTATTCATCACCAATCACGACCGATATGCCCACCTGTAAGTAAATACAACTTTCTTAATCATTAACACATTAATTGATTAGCACAAAATATCACAAATTTTCCGCTACTAAATTGAAACTGAACCGCTACTAACCTTTATTAAAAGAAGACAATTTCTTATAAGAAATGTATATTGACTTCGTCGTATTATCATGTTGTAAACAAAAGGAAACAAGAGTTTATTCTTGTCACAGATACACAATTACGCTTGAATTGCAACAGAATTATTTAAATTCTTCATTATACAACACGTATGTACGTATGTACATACATGCATTATTATTGTTGTACTGATATAAATTCAGTGAACTGGTGATTATTAGGTCAAATTATGTATGTTATTTCAATTTTAGATTGATAAAACTGAAATTTAACAGACAATGGCTTACGTATTTTAAATTAATAACACTTCAGCGAACTAAAATCTTTTAGGACCTCAAACTTTATTACCAGATCGTTGAATAATTGAACTTTAAACTTTTGAGTAAGTTTGAAGCTCGCACCAGACCCATTCTTTAAATTTCTTTAAATACGAACTCACACCGAGTCTTCATCGATCATCTATGATATATGTATTTCGTTCACTCCGTAAACTAATCTGTAAAGCCTATCAATTTGGCCAATTATAGCTTTATATATACCACTAGCCATTTCAAATTTTATGGCGAACTTCACCCCCGTTTTAGGGTTGCAACTAGGTGAATGCAAATAGCTAAAACATTTGTCCCCCTAAAGGGGGACAAATGAATTTGAACTGTCTGAGCGTTTTTTTTTTTTTTTTAAGCTTCTAAATACCTGAAAACACGTCTGTTTCGTTTTCTGTGGGCCACTCTGTATATTATTATTATACATAATCGCCACTAGGCCTGAATATTGTGAATTATGTTTCACGAATACTACGATAGTGTATTGTATTTATACGTTGTCAAAATTAAAAGTTACATATTCTTCGTATTGGAAATTAATAGGGACTTTAGAGCATTTTTAAAAACATCTATTGCAATTATCGAGGAGCTTTATTATACATTTTTGAAAAAGTGAATGTAGGCAATTTTTCAAGTAAATTAGTTTTAAGCAAATTTTATCAGGGTTGCGTTATTTATATGGTTCGATCAATTAATAATAAGATGATTAAGATCATCATCAACAGAAAGACCTAAACATTTTACTCTCTCACATACTCTAATAGTTTTATTATTAATTTTAACGACCGTACTTCATAGATTCGTCTTAGACCATTATTTGAAATGAATTACAGCTGGTTTATCAGAATTTAAAAGCCATCCGGTGCAATTACACCAATCGTACATCATCTCCGATACCTTTGAGAAAATTATCAGCGCATTAAAATCTTTCGCGAAGTACAACCTTAATATGATTAAACGCGTGTTTAAATCGTTATTAAACAAAAGAAATAAAATTGGCAACAGTATTATCCATTAATTTCAACCTATCTTTGTCGATTTAAAAAATACGACTCAATCCAACGCAACGGTTTTCCTCTTATACCGTAAGCTTCCATCTTTTTTAAGAGCAACGATGTGCTTTACCACATCGAACGATTGGCTCAAATCAGTAGTATATACCAGCAGCATACTCTTTTGCATCCAAGGCCGTTATAACAGCATTCAAGATTTGATCTAATACACTGGTAGTTGATTTATTACTTACAAATCCGTTGTAAGTACATGACTAAACACTATTTCCGTCAAGTAAGAATGACAATTTCTTGAGCATCGCTCGTTCAAGCACTTTAGAAAATACTGATGATGCATATATAATAACATAGTCCACTCTTCATATGTCCCGTTTGCGTTTTTCTGAGCCTTCACTAGTAGCTAGAGCATTCGGTATAAAAAAATCACGAGATGATGTCCACAATACGATAAAATTTGTTTATTCATTTTATACTTTTATGTGTTTTTTTTTGTTCATTGCATTGTAGTAGCGGAACACGCTGCATAGTTAAAATAATTTTAGCGTTAACGTATTAAAGATTAAAAATCATTTTTCTATAAACGTATGCTATATTTCAAATGACAAAAGGGATATCGAAGACGGACACCTACACCTATTGTGTACAGAATCTTTTTATAATGAAAGTTTACATTGCCAGCATCTTAGAAATGTTATTAGGCGGATAAAATTATACAATTGGTTGTAAAAAAAAATTATTTTACATTTTTTACGGACGGATGAATGTAAATTTAAAGAACATTACCGGGCAATAGACAAATTATTTCTGATCTTAATGAATGAATTAACGTCTCAGGAAATACACTAATTAGTCGCCGCAACTATAAGGCAAGCCTTACTATCATAAGTTGTTAAAACTTTCTCCAAACAGGGTTAATGGATTATTTAGAGAATATTCAACTTGCTAAAATTTTTACGGAAGTTCTGAACAAGATTTTCCAAAATGGATTGGAACTTATGACTGATGCCATTGAACTACTAAATGGCGATAGCGTAGTGAGAAATCCTGGCTGATATGCTAAACCGACACTTTGCCTACACAATTTTGGATTCCACAAAGGATGTCCAGGACACCTCATATAGGAAATCTAGTGTACGCATTGCAAATAGTATGTACCTCTCATCCGTTGATGACTGTGAACTTATGGGTATTATTCGGGATTTCGGTAATAAGAAATCTTCCGGCGTTGACGAAATACCCTACTGGCTTCTAAAAACTATTGGCTGTACTGTAATAAAACCTCTTGTGCACATCATTAACTTGTGCTTTGACCAAGGAGATTTTCCTGATGCATTGAAGACTGCAAAAGTCATACTGGTGTATAAAAAGGGTAGCCGCTTGGATGTAAACAACTACAGACCAATCTCCCTGCTGCCAGTTTTTGGTAAGTTAATTGAGAAAATTCTATGTAAGCGTCTACTGTCCTTTTTGGTTAAATATGATATTCTATCGGGAAAGCAATATGGGTTCACGCAGGGTAAATCGACCATGGATGCTATATATAATACCCTTAATACCATATATGCTGAACTTGACAGCAAGAAGTACGTTAGTGGATTGTTTTTTGATCTGTCCAAAGCTTTCGACCTCCTGGACCACAGTACTTTACTTGGGAAAATGGAAATGTATGGGATACGGGGAATGGCACTTAATATATTTCAACCTTATTTGACGAATCGTAAGCAATTAACCTGCATCTATGGACAAGTGGATAAAGTATCGAGGAACTTTTCTTCTGATCCATTACCAGTCAATATCGGTGTTCCTCAGGGCTCCATTTTGGGTCCTATTCTGTTTAACATATATGTTAATGATTTGACTGACTCATTTCAAACCAGCATTTCGTTGACCCAGTATGCGGATGATACAACTTGTATATCGGCCAACTCCTTTCTCAAAAACACTGC